>JXOV01001604.1:0-12845 GCA_001014945.1 Clogmia albipunctata
TTATCAATCTCATCCTCTTCGTTTCCATTGCGATTGATTTTTTCATCGGATAACTATTATTAAAAAATAATCTAGTATTAAACAAGTGACAATTTTATATTGTGCTCTAAAATGACGAAGAGTTGATAGAAGTGAAGAAGATGCATTTATGGAACTAATTGTATTTATTGAGAATTTTAGTGTCAAAAGATGATAATTGACAGATTATTATGTATAATATTATTATAAATATAAATGAGGACGACGATAATCAACAATATTACAAAACAGACTCACAAAACATTGACTAGACAATGAAATCAGAAAAAATTAAATATGAATAAAACATGTCGAAAAATACAAAATGTTTTTTTTTATAAATAATTATTTACTTATCAATTAACGACAGTGACATTATCGAATAAAAATGAAAAAAATAAGGACCATAATTAAAACTATTAAAAAATTGACGTTCTCCAACTCTTTCATTTTTGATCTCACGCTATCAATATTCAAACGAACACAGTAAAACCCCGGAATGTTATTATTAACAACTACCAATTTTTTTTTTGGAATTATAAAATAAAATTTTTATTTCAACTTTAATAACAAAACCGTTCAAACATGTTAATTTGATTAACTGCTCATTTTTAAGGCAAAATAAAATAAATAACTTAAGTAATTAATAAGATATTTCAATTTGAAAATCTCGAAGAAGGATTATTAAATAATAATTTTCGCATTTCTTGGCGGAAAAGGCTTGTAATAAAAGTATTTGAGAAAATTGATCTTTACGTAAGAGATGGTTCAATGTGTTTTCACTTTCGGTTGATCATTTATTTAGAAATTAACATTTTATGATAATTTAAAGGAACTATTGTTCAAATTGCAGATTAATAAGAAAATGTAATTACTATTCACAACTGTTACTTGTTGGAAATATAAAATATTGAACATCAATATGTTACAAGTTATGGATACAAGTAATTACAACCATATTCCACAGCATACTAGGGCAATATAGGTCTGACTACTTTACGAGATAGGTTAATGTTAAATAATGAACAGTTAGTATTAATTACCAGCTACTTACAAACTATATAAATCTTGAGAACATGTTGTGAGGGTTTACGAGTATCTCTCTGCATTGATAGTCCTTTGTTGAAATTGGAATACAAAATATACAACTCATCATTCGATAATTTTGCAATACAGTAGTAATATCATATTTAATCGTCCGATAGATTGTTAAATTTATTTCGTGTACATCCATTTCTATTCGTTAATACGGACAACTCATTCCCGTTCCATAGTGGCTTAAATAAACGACCTTTATTGTATTTGCTATTCATTAATAGAAAACGATTTTCCCACATAGATTCAGACCCATTTTAAAGATTATAATAACTTTTATAAACTAATAGTATAATTTTTAGAATTCATAACTCTGAAGTTATATCTTTTTTTAAATAATTTATTAATAATTATGAACCAATTTCCAGAAATTTAAAGAGCACATAAATATTAGCGATGAACTGTCTACTATTTAATTATTCTTCTTAAATTTGGCAAAAGATTTTATAAAAAATTTCAGGGTTGAATGATTAATCCACAAAATGGGGTTTGCTATATCCAAATATGAAATATTTTTTATTTCAATATATATTATTATGCAATATAAAATTATATATGAAATTTTTGGTATTTTATATCATATAAAATATTTATATTTATTTTTTTATCTCTAATTGTATTAACAAAATTGTTTAAACCATTTGCAGGGAGTAATTTCTATGGTTTTTATTTTTATAAGACGACATCCAACAGAATTTAATACTTTTAATAAATAATTATGTTAAATATTAATAATCTTGAAGTAAATTAAATTTAATAACTTTTAAATACCTGAAAAATATCAAGAAACGAAGGAGAAACAAGGATCTGAGCAGCAGATTTTAAAGGTAAAGTCCACTATTAACATTGCAATGAAAAAAGTTGCCATTGCCAACGCTCACATTGACATTGCAATGAATAAAGTTGAAAATCTAAAACGGTCCAATCTGGACATTGCAATGAAGAAAATGACTTTGCAACGAAAAAGGTGTAGTTACGTGAAGAAATATTGATCGCACCAATACTTTGTGGTTATTATTAAAGCGTCATTTTCGTAACAGATATTCATGAAAATATATAGAATTATATAAGATTTAGTTTCGTGTTTAAGTATTTACTGTAATTACCGGTTTTAATATCGAACAAAATTGTTATTTGTAAAAATTAGTTTCTAATTTGGAAACCGACTAATAAAGACCGGCCGGTACATAAATTTTAATGTGTGAGAAATGTAAATTAATTATTTTGCAGCAACATTTTAATTAATCTGTGATTGCATAAGAAACGGCGCTGCTACCAACGGAGAAAAAATATCACGTTTCTCGTTTCCTCCTACGAAATGGAAAGGATTTTTTTCGCTCACACTTATGAGACGGTTAGCGGTTAAATTTGAATAGATTATTAATTGAATTGTTTCAAACATTAACCGAAATAATTTCAATGAGAGAAGAGCAAAATTTTAATTCTAGAAAGAATTTTTGGAGTGAATTGTTTTTTTAACAAAACAGTGAATGGGGCAGTGAAATACAAATGTTTAGTGATTGATGTGAATAAAATCATAGGAGAAAAGGTATTAATCACTATTTGCAATGTTAAATTCAATCAATTTAATCCGTTTCCGGTTTCACCGCGTGCTCACTTTATTACAAGATTACAACGCTGATATCTTTATTTGGTGAATATAATTAGTTTACTTTGTTAAGTCAACAGTTTCCTAATACAAGGGATGATCGTGGCCATTCATCGAAATTAGAAAATTCTCCAATAAGCAGTGAGTATTGATCAATTAATTTTTTTTCCGATTCCCAACCATGTTTGAACATGTTCAATCACGTTTAATCCGAAAAAGTTGTGTTTGAATTTGGTGAATCCTTTTTAATGTACATCCAATATAACATCGTTGTGGCATCATTTATTTATTCCAATAATTAAATGAGTTTAGTAAAATAATGCATTTTAAACAATAGTAAAATAGGGGATTTTTATATAATGGATCGCATAAGATATTTTATTTGTCGTTGCGAATATGTCCGTCTTTACATGAAAAGAAATGAGTTAGGACGAGGATGGGTAAACTTGGAAGACAAATCAGAAGTTATGATGCTTAATCTCCACAAGTTTTTGCTTGAGAACACCCAAATGAAATAAGTGATAAAACAAGAAAAAGATCAAGGACGCCATCTTGGACTAATAAGAGAATATTTGCAAAGAAAATACTCTTGATACTATGACACTACCAAATTAATGCAAAATTTATCGTGATGAAGCAGAAGAAAAGGCGTTTGAATAGAATTGTAGAAAAAAAAGTATGCACAAAATTCTGCTTTCGAATGAGGATCACATAATTGACGTAAAACCATCATCAATGTGGTTCTCAAAAGGAAATATTTCTCCCCAACAAGAAGGAATGTTCACCAAGCTACAGGATAGAAATCTATAATCGGATATACCAATTCTAATCGAATTACGTATAGAACATAATAAATCCTATTTAATCATTTGAAGAAATACATGAAGAAATTGGAGGTAAAAAATAGACTGCTAGGATATATACAGTCGGTAGTCTTAAAAAGAACCTAATTAACTGAGATGTGGATGAACCGAAACAGAATGAGTTGAAGGCGAGCAGGATTGAATTTATGAAAATGTAAATTTAATCAATTACATTGATACAGTTTCCTTTTGTCGTTTTTATTTAATTCAATTTAATTTTGTAAGAGTTTACAGGATTTGTTTAATTGTTGCTCTGTGAAAAGTGGATAGTCTTTGTGAGTTTTTTTGTTAAGTTGAAAATTTAGTCCTCAATCTTTATAAACATATATCGACGTTCCAAAACAACGACACATCTGTAAAATTTGATATTTTACAGGAGAGCAAGAAAACGAGTAGCAGCAGAAAAGGAAACCAGAAATGGTCAGATAAATCTCCGGTCTTCAATTGGTCAAATTCGGCCACGAAATGGTAATAAAATCATCAGTACTCTTAACACTTTACCCATTATGACTAAACAGTAAGATCAACGGAGATCACTCTTTAAAGAAAAAAATATTAGTGCTGTAAAAATCTCTTTTCAGATACAAATTTCAGTACCATATTATCAATATTATGCAACCAAAGTGCATAAAAATAGCAATTAATATAATTTTGATATTGTTTCTAAATGCTATTATGTCTTTTAGATTTGCTGTCCGATTCGAAGATGAGTTCTTGGAATATGATCGACAATTGCTGGTTGTGTCAGGTCTTAAACGACTATCACAATTTTGAACGAGGCCCACGAGAAGATCACCATACGGGCTTCGTCTGTATGATCAAAATGGTGAAGAAGAGAAGATTGGCGCATCTTCAAATCTCTGCAACGTCCATTAAGAATGTTCACGACGACATACTCAACAAAGTCAATTCAAGGTAATATCAACGCTAACTTAACAATAAAGTTATCCAGTTATCTGTGGTGGTAGTAGTAGTGGAAACGTCATCGACTCCGCTGTTTGCAAGGAAATTAATGATAATTTTATTACAAAAGACTTAAAGTAGTTACATATCATCAATACAACCCAAGACAATATTCTTTGGCTCTAATATGCTAAATGTTCGTTATTCTGAACAGAAATAGGCAAAATATCGTAAAATTTGGTCAAGAAAATATTGAAATTTTAAAGAAATAGTGTTAAATTCGGTACAATATAGTATCTAGATAACAATACACATGTGTCTAGTCCTCATTTCGAGTTCATACAAAATCAAAACCATGAATTACAGCGGAGTCGATGACGTCACACATTCAACTGCCAATATCTGGACAACTTGGTAAAAGCCGCTCAGGCTTTGGGTAATATTATAAATTTAAATTTTGAAATTTATTTTGGCTTCCCCTTTTAAAAGTAACATTTTAAAGAATGATTTAATAAGTAAAGCTCTAAAAAACTAATAAAATAATTTTTCTAAATGACTATCATTTAATTTCAGTTTAATTAAGTTGTTTTCTCCAATAGTTTTTTTTCAATTTTTTTTTTATAATTTTCATATTTATTTGCTATTCAAGATGTCAACCCACTTATCTAAAAAGTAGAACACGTAAACAATGTATCCCTAATATTTTTGTAATAACACTAATCATTTAATCCACATTTGGAAACTAAAATCAACATTTTAGAAAAACTGTAGTAACTAAAATGTAAATTTAATTAATTGAGTTTTGGCACAAAATATTATTATATTATATATTGTTATTTACACGATTTATGATTGTCTGTGGGTATTGAATGTATAACTAAACAGCTTGTTTTTTACGGAGAGGATGCATTGACTATTAAAATGTTAGATTTTTTAATAGAATTGTATTTATTAATTAAAGAGAGTATTAATTTATGTACAAAAATAATAATATAATACTTTCGCTTTATTTTCAGTTCTTTCCTGTTGAACCACAACACCTCGCCAAACTGCCGAGATAAAAATGATTTAGTTAAGTAAAATAGAAATAAGTTAAGTTTTAGAATCCAACATGTTATTCGTTAGGTAATTATTGAAATTTGGCTCAAGCGTACAATACTTTGTAATGTTTAAGGCCAATTTCCTTATGGAGAATATACCGGTCAAGTTTACGACAAAATAGGGAAAAAGCGTTTGGGCCAAAATTGGAAAATTATTATGCGTTTGTCATATTAGGGTTTAAAAATACAATTATTATATAAATAGCTTCAAGATTAGTGATCAAAATTGATCAATTTGTATATTAGTCATAGGAAAATTTAGATTTTTTACCACCCTGCATTTGGAACCGTACTTGAGGAGGTGAAGGAGATAGATTTCTCCATTTATTTGTTTGTTGAACTCACATAATTCACACTATATCACTAAATGTTTCCTTTATTTTAATAATAGGTCTATCAAATTCAAATTATATGCATGTATTGAAACATCCTTTGAATTTCAAAGTCTCATTGTGCCCTGTATTGAAACAGTACCTGTCTAAATTTATAATTTATTTTATATGTGTATTCAAATAATTGTCTCCTTTTCGGATAAAACTCTTAGTTGATAGCAAAATTTGAAATATTTAAAATTCCGTTATTGGCTTTTGGGATTATTTTTTTGTACACAACCCCTTTTATTCTAAATTTGCTCAAAATCATCGTTTAGTTGGAAATTAATTGATCCTTGAATCGATAATGTTGTGGACTTTAAAATAATTAGAAATACGTTTGTTTAGATTGGCGAAGATTAAATAAAATTCTGAAAGTTACATCTTTCATCAAATGTTGCAAATTCTAATCAAAGCATTGATGTCTTGTGAATGTGTCCATAGTATTGGGTTCCTCTACTGGACATGTTAAAAGACAAGGGACTCAATGTTATAATGTAATAATCTTCGTTTCCAAAAACTAAAATATACAGGTCCGCATTCAGCCTGAATGATATGTAGTTTAGCCATTCATATGATTTTTTCTGAAAATGTCACCATGCACCTCTTTAATAATAAGCAAAGAGATGCAACGTAGTTTGTGTCAACCTGCTCAGTAAAGTTGCATTATCATTTTGACATTATTCTTGGGCATTTGCCATTGGGGAGGATTTGTCCACGAACTCTCTTTCAACAACGTTGTAATTGTTGTCCGCTCGTATAACATAATTCTTTTTACTTTTCAGTATTAGCCCTAGTATTTCTGCCCTATTGTAATTTGAGGCATGCGGTATTTTTTTGGTTAGTAGCGTTCTCACATTTCGCGTCAATCAGCCATTTCGGCTTTGTTTTGGCTTTTCACCGATTATCTCATCAGCAGCCGTTTGCAGTTTAAACCAGGATTCGTCCAAATCCAAAGTCTCCACGTTTGTTATTATTTGGGATCCACGCTGCGAATAGTTCTGGGATATCGATGGATTTCGGAGAGCATCAACGTTATACATTTTCTCTTTATGCTGACGCTATACAGCACTCTTTGATATGCCGGCTCTGATACGCGTTCCCACTAGATAATGGTCAGAGTCTACATTGGCTCCTCGATATGATTAGACATTTAAAAAGTTTGAAACATGGCGTGTGTCGATGAGAACGTGGTCGATTTAGGTCTTATAGTTCCCTACGAGAGATACCCAAGTAGCCTTGTGAATAACCTTCCTTTCAAAGAATGTACTTCCAACGATCATATTCTTAGATACGGCTAAGTTTACAAGGCGAGATCCATTGTTGTTGCAAAAAACATGGAGACTATGAATACCTATATACGGCCTATAAAACTCATCTCCGCCCATTAAAGTCTCCTATAACATGCTTTAAGCGACTAGGAAGCCCGTGTCTAGTTCGTGGTGTTTTCTGTGGCAGCTGTAATTCCTCTTTTGCATTATTCCGTCACAGTGAGAGTCAACCACTTTCTCAAGTTATCGCAGTGCATTAGCTCTGTACAATGATCTAACGTTCCATGTGAATATCCGTAAATCTGTTTGTGTCTTTAAATATTATCCGCTTCTTTTTATGCCTCGATTTTTCCGATATTCCTTAAGAATATCTATCATTTATTCTTTTTGATATTTCAGATTCCTCATAAATGGACCAAATCGAAATATAATTAATTGCTTCCAGTATTTTGCTTTCGTGTAATACTAGCCGTAAATTGCTGCCCTTAAAAGAAACACAATAATTATTAAAAATTCTAACAATTTCTTTTTACTCATACCTCATTTGGACCTTCTATATTTCGTCCGGAGATCATTTTCAGTGAAAAATCTAAGTAAAACCTTTTTCACGTCCATTGTTCCTAAAGTGGGATGGCAGGGTACTGTAGGTGGTGGTGTGAGTTGGGTAGGGAGATCTTCCTCTGTTTCGATTTTGAATTTATCCGTTTCTATCTTTAGCAATTGTAAATCATCAATCCATTTCTTCCGAATAGCAGTTTTATCCATCGTTATTAAGCCTTTTTGCATAACAACCCATTCTTGCATTAATATATATGTCGAATGCTTCTTCGATTGTACATGTTATGGGCCCATTTTCACCCAAAAAATAAGTTGTTTGCTCTACTAGGTTTTGTTCCGGGGCCCGCCCCATATTTATTTTATTTTGCGTATGAGTTTTATTAATACAAGTGAAAGTGCACAAAAATTGAGAGTATCCTTAATCAAACATCTAGAGCAATCAACCATTTTCTTCATGAAGATTTTTGATTTCTTGTAGTTCTTCTGTAATCTTAGCTCCGGGAATTCTGACCATATATGCTCGATTGTTTGTTGAGTCACTCCACACTGGCAGGACGGATCGTTTTTGAAGCCCCATTTGTTCATAAGGAAGTTGCATCTTCCATGGCCTGTACGAAGACGGTTAAAACTACAGCAGGACTTACGGGGTAATTGAAATTCCGATTTTACATCTTTACCAAATTCAAAGAATGGTGATTGAAGCCCTTTACCGTCCCATTCTCCGATCCAAACTGCTTTAGCATCAAATCCGTCTTCAAACAGTTGTTTAGCTAGTGGTAACGGAGGATGTCTCGATTTAAGTCTGCCCGCCCTATTGGTCCTCCGAACAAGTAACCGTTCATACGGTGGTTTATGTATTTGGTTATTTCTATCTATATTAGGGCGAAATGCCGATGAGAAGCCCACCCCATTGTTAAACTACCCAAAAAGAAAAGAAATGGGCCATATTGGAATTATGTACCCATCGCAGTCTTCTTGGGGGAATAGTCTGGCGATGATCTCCCTAAATAGGAAATTAATTTAATGTTACGTTTCTATCAGTTATACTGAAATTGTCTTACACATGGCATTTACATGAATATAGTGAGATGAACCGCCTTTGACGCCGCTAACTTTATGAAGAATGTCCATAAGGTGGTTATCCTCCCTCGTTAACAACTCAATTGCCGCTGTCGTTACACTTAGGCGTGATGTTTGGTTGTATGGCACAGTCTGCGCTACTCCTTTGACGGAAATTGTGGATTTTGGTGGATTTGTTATTAATGTTGTGAAAATTGCTCTTTTTACTAGAGTGAGGCAATCTTTTTGGGACGGAATGTGGCTCTTGTTTGTCCCATTGGCATAAACAGCGAATTGGCGGCATACTTCATTTTCCATATCACCGTTTTGTTCTGTATTCTGATGTTGCAGAATTAGGGCTCTTTTTTTGTTGGAAGTGGCCATAAATATAGTTCATAATTTGTTCCGTAAATTTTCAATGAATTTCAGAAACGGGATTTGCCAGTTAGTTATGCAAGTAGTCTTCTGGTTTGCCTAGGGAGCTCCTTCTCCGAGTCATCCCTTCGGGTGCCAATTGATCTATTTTGTTGTGGTGTCTTTGAGATATTGAGGTACGAATTTCTCTCTTGTCTGTACAAGAGTACTGTCGTCGAGGTTCGTAGTATATCTATTGTTGTGAAAGATTGTTTGCTGGGGATTCTGTGGCTATTGTATTTAGTGGGATTTAGCAAACGAAATCTCAATTGTTGAAAACTTCTGACTATACTTTTTAGTCATCGCCCTGCAATTGAATTGTTTCATTAGTATGTAAAAAATGTATAAAGAAATAATTGCTATTTTTTGATAAGTTAAACTCATCGGTACTAAGAGGTGCCGAAGATGTAGTTGATGCGAAGCATAAAAATCCATCCAATCGATTACTTTCTCTTTCTCGAAATCAGTGAAGACCCGTTCCCTGGATGCCCTTATTTCAGCGCCCCTGGTGTAAAAATACCTCATTATTTTTCCCCGAGGAAGAGGGCCTGGATGGTATGCTTTATTATCATAATCCCGCAGCCCATACTGCCGAGGAACCCCATAAAAGGGGCTCAACGGGACAATCTGAGCTCTTATTCTTCCACCACCACGGAAATACCGCTTGGAAGATCGGTTCATTGATCTTATAGTGGTAGTACGTTTCGTGGTTTTTCGATCCATCATTAGGGCGTCTCTGTTCCTCTATAAGTGGTAAAGTCTCAGTATTACCCATCTCGGTCAATATGCTTCTGATTACGTATCCTGCCCTTGTACCAATTGGTTGGTCATTTCTTCGCATTATCACCTTAACACTGGTTATAATATGTTCCAATACGTGGAAATCTTTTCTGTTTTGTTGTTCGGCGAGGTATTCCAATAAACACCATTTGATTTCCGGGCGTCTCCCCAAGTTAAAATCGAAGGTGAAATTTTGTCCTCGATAGTTGGCAAATAGTCGTTTCATTTAGAGGAGGTATTGCTTATTGGAAGACGGTGGAACTTCTTCTTGTTCCCCATGGAACTTCGTCTTCCAAGCGGCACGGAGGGACTCTATATCGTCTACAATGTCAACCCCCACTCGATCCATGTGTCGGTGGGGATCTTGTAGAACGACTTTTAGGTCCTCACCGTCTCCCGCTGCTCCGCCTTCAATACGCCTAGCGTAAATTGGGGTGAGACGGTGGTAGCGTTTGATGGTGATAAACGCTACCCCCCCGTACCCATATCACCTCCTCCATCCCTGTCGCAGAGGATCCATATCTCGTCCCATTGGGCTGTGACGAATCTTGCCGGGACATTTTCTCCTTGCAAGTCTTGTCTGCCTCTAGAGGAGATGATGAAATTAAACGGGAAAATAGATTTTTTTAACTATTATTTTATCAAATAAATTCAACAAATCTAAATAAATGAAAGAATATCGATAATGGAAAATTTATTGTATTGGGAATATAGTTTTCTTTTTCTAATGCAAATTTAAATACTATTGATGATGATATTATTTTGTAGCGATTGATGTGAAAAATACAGCATAAATATACTTAATTTCTTGTAATGACTTGGAAAATAAGCTCATTATTTAAATTAAATTTCAGTTAGAGCGTTACTTGACTACTAAAACATTTGCCGTAGCCAGCACAGCATATTATAGACCTATAATTATAGGAGTGCTCTGCCAGAATCTTGTTACCTGGAGTCCGATTCTGGAAATAGATATTATAATCAACCAAATGTTTTATAGTTCACCTAAAAAATACTTACTATGTTCAAAATATCCCAAATTTGATTTAGAGCCCGGGACATGTTCCTCAAATCTCTTAATCGTATATGGTAAATATAACGTTGAAGGGATTGTGAACATTTTTGCTTTTGGTTCTTTGGAGTAAATAGTCCATAATGATATCGGGCTTTTCTGCGGGAACTTTTATATCATAATTTTTGGGACTTCCCAGGAACGGCCCGGCCCCATTGAATTGAAATTTACAAATGTTCTTTTTTCTTCTTCGATTCAGTTATAGTTGCCGCTATTGTTGTCTCAAGTGCATTGGGGTTTCTCGGTGCCATTGCCTTGATGTCGCACTTATATGTCATTTTTTCAAATTCTAGATCCCATAATAGTTTGAGAATAATTTTTTTAAGTCCCATCTGCGACCATAATTGAACGCGAAGTCGAAACATTCTGTTCGTAATTCTGTTCTAATGTTTTTCAAAAATGTCAAATATTTGACTCCGGAATTTTCCGGTATAGCAGTCCTATTCAATTCACTGGGGGGGACTTCTGGTGCTTTGTCGCTCCAGGTTTTTACTAGCTGGTCGAATTCGTCCTCTAGACTTCCCACAGGCGTAGCGGCTTGCCGAAAGTTCTGAAGAATATATCCGACCGCAGATGAAGCTGCTCCTTTTTTCTTAAGAGCTACGGTTTGAAGATATGCGACCAGGTCTTTGCCCATTCCCAGGGATTTCGCATGCCGCATAAAATGATGAGTAACTCTTCCATCCCAACTTATCACGATCGGGATCATGTTAACAGCTACTCCAGGGAACATCGCTCTCATTTCTCCTGCTAGTGGTTCATACTTTCGGCGTTTAGTTGTTTCTACTTTCTACAGCAAACGTCCGCATGTAATTCCGATTTCGACTATTGTTAACACTTTCCTACGTAGGTCGTGTATGATCAAGTCTGGTCTGTTATGTTCCAATCTGGAGTCCCTCACAACTGGTTGATCAAACTCGATTCGAATCCTCTCGTTGGCTATTGTTGAAGGCATGAAATAATTTTTTCTAGTCTTGCGAACAATTCCATACTGATGACATATATGGTGGTGGATGGCTTTAACTATTTCATCATGTCTTCGTTTATATTCATGCTGCAATAATTTGCCACAATTAGTAGCTAGGTGGATCACAATTTGATTAGACAGGTGGCCATGTCCACATCTAGCATTCTTAAACATTCCTATCTTTGATTTTAGAGAGTGATCCTTCGTCTTGAGGAGTTAGATATCCATGCAATAACCAAGTAGATGATTCTTTGACGGCAACTGTCTTGTCTTCTGTGTTGAATAGTTTTGAGTGCACATTTTTTTCTAGAATCCTGACCATTTTGACAGTTTGGTGGATTTCCTTAAGTTTCGTTCGGTTTCGTGGATTTTTTTTAGCAAGAATTCCATTATTTTATCACTTTTAACAGCCGGGCACGATACTTTGTACCCACGGGGGCACCCAGTGAAGGGCCCCAAAGGGATTATCGGCCCGGCTTGTACACCATGTGGAAAAATTAGATTATATAAATCTATGTTCAATTTGTATCGCAGATACCTGGAGCTGAAAGGGTTCAACTGAAAATAAAATTTTATTAAAAAAACACATGAAAAGTATCGTGTGTTTACTTACTGGAGTTCTCCCTCCACATTCTAATATTAGTGGCATATTTGTATCTGCTAGTTCCTTAATTATAACAAATACGGTGCTACAAAGTGTGCTCCGGAAGCNCAGATACCTGGAGCTGAAAGGGTTCAACTGAAAATAAAATTTTATTAAAAAAA
>JXOV01001606.1:0-27413 GCA_001014945.1 Clogmia albipunctata
AAGGATGAAACGCAGTGTATATATATTTAAAATTTGTACATATTTTAAATATGAAAACTGACATATTAAAGATAATTTATTATACTCATATAAAAATTTAAAAATGCATTTCAATTTAAAAACAAAAAATGGAATAATGGATTTAATTACAATTTATCATTTAAATCATATTTTTAAAATAAGTGATTAATCATATTTTATTTATCATTTTGATTGCTTAATGCACTAATCTTGCTCATCTGCAGAAAAGTATATGTAATAAAAACGTAAAATCCTGTTTCATATTAAAATTGATAGCTTTTTGCACAAATACCACTAGTTATAATACCACACGCTATTCACATGAATGAGTAATATTTTATTAGTTTGCGAAATCGTGAAATTGTTTGAAGAGGGCACTATACTCAAGCACGTGATTTGCTATTCTACCTCTTCATGAGTAGATATTTTTGCTCACTTATCGGAAATCTTTAAGTAGCTCTTGTTAAATTCAATTATTTTAAGGAGAAAATTTGGACCAATGACAGTGAAAGTTCTCCTAATTATAGAAGTGCTTGCATAAGTCGAAACTATTGCAAAAACTTGTTCAATTTTATGCGAATGACGTAGAGTTTGAGAAGTGTTTATATTTTTCCATAAAATGCAATTTTGAAGAAAATTATTAGAAAGTGAATACACTTTTTGTTTATTTGTTTTATCTAGGAATTTGAAAAAAATCTTATCTATATGAATTATTACGCATTTATTCACTTATAATATTTTCAACATAAGACTGCACCTGAAACTCCTACTACTTATTCAAATTTAATTTCTTAATACAACTTATTTCCTAAAGTTATTGCTATTTAACCACTATTTTTACGTAAATTGAAATATTAAAACGAAATCTGTCATACCATTATTTATTTATATTGCAAATTGGAAAAAATTTTCAGAGACCAATTTAAATTTGTTCTGTAAAATTAGAACAACTAATGAATTAGTTATAGCCCTTATAAATACATATGAATGATCACCGGTCTAATGCACTATCGTGATTTCTATGAGTGAAGAGTCTCACCCACTGCGTCCTCTTCACGTAAACGTTATTCCTACTCCCTACCTATTATTAATAATCGAATGGAAATGGTAACACTCGTATGTGCAATAGACCCACCACTCGGCAACCGCTCACTAGGGCAGTATCGGTCAGACACAGTATACAAGAGGAAATAACATTAGATAGAATAAACTTGGGAGAGATGTCATAGGGACAATACTCCCTTTAATTTATGATGGGTAAAAGATAAATGTAATTTTTTATTAGATATTTTTTCAATTACAGCCCCAACAAAAGTATTTCAATTTACTAGAGTGGACGCCGCTTAATAGGACTACGATTAATAGGGACAATCGCTTTATCGGACCAAATTGCCTAGGAACGTATCGAACGTATATAAAAACATTAAAAATACATCGCTTAATGGAGTCAAACCCATTGCTTTATAGGGCCGTCCTGTAGCCAAGATCACTACTACAAAGAGTTGCAAGAACAAGTGACGACAACTCAATCTTTTGTTTAATTTTATTCACACCAATCTTGACCATGTGTCTTACGCTTATTTATTCGACTGAAGGAGTGAAGACAAAAGGAAAAATAAAAAAAATCGTCTCCTCGTATGTTTGTGTTTACCGATTTGATGACACCGCAATAGTTTACACGTCTCTCTGTTGTATATTTTTCGGTCATCAGAATCATATTTAATTGTTAAGTAGATTACTAATACATTCCGTTTTTTTTATATACATCTCTTTTCGTTCGTTATTACCGGGTTAGAATTAACGCTCAAATTTGTTTGGTTGCAAAACACAATACATGTGCACGTTTGAATTATTTTTAAATTTTAAAAGACAACCATATATTGAAGAATTATTATTTGATAAATACAAACATTCCAAGCACATATAAATTTAGATACATATGTACATACCCGTACATAATTAAAAATCTTTATTTACAGATCAAATCCTAGCTTTTATTGATCAATCGCTTAAAAGGGCCAATCGGTTAATTGGGCCAAATTATTCCGGTCCCAGAGTGGCCCTAATAAGCGGCCTCCCTTCTTTCAAAAAGTATGGCGTCACAACCAAGTTCACCCTATGCACAGTACGACAGGGGTTTTATTTTGTTTTTTTTTTTGGTTAGGATAATGTTATTCTGTATTGATACAAATTCTTACTAGAAAGTCATAGTAAATTGAACTGTGGTAACATTTGTTGTGTTATAAACGGATTCAGTGAATCCTTCTATTTTTTACAGTGCTATTACCTTATAATTCGATAGCGTCCTCATGACTATCGGACCCCTGTTTATATAATTAAATAAATTTAAAGCTGAAGAAAATAAATCAAAACTTATAATAAAATCCAATGATAAGATTCTCATTTGTTGATAACAGCTATAAAAACAGTTAAATAAATAATTGCGAAGTTCGTAGTAATATATTTATTCAAAATTAATAAATCAATATTTGTAATAATGTCAGTTATTGAAAACATAGTCTTTATCGGTACTTTTATTGGAGGGTAATAAAAGTAATAAACTTGTTATCTATCGAAACATACGATACATATTCAAAGGTTTACCAAATAATAATAAGTATAATAAATTATATCACAGGTAAATCTAATTAAGATTAAGTTCAATTGCAATGAAATAATTAAGAGCAGCGCGTGGTAAAATTTATATATTTGAGCGAAGTGAGTATGTAATATTAGACTTAAACGAAATACAGTTTGATAAATGGGTATGCAATTGAAATCTGCAGTTGTTGGGTCATTGTTACCACTCGTCTCGTCGCTTCTCTCATAAACAGTATCATTATAACGCCATCGAAAACTCGGTTAGCTTGTGTGAGCGTGTTTGTGGTCATTAGCCATAAACACTTGAACAATTTGGCAAATTACTTTCACTTGCACAATTCAGCAACACCTGAAGATCGTATGGTTGAGATTTAGTTTGCGACATAGACATTGTGTGTGGATATTTTAACTGAAAACGGCAAACATTTTTCACTCGAATTTCCATTGAACTCTGGCACATTAATGCATAAATACGTTCTGTGAAGCAATAACCTCGGACGTGATCATCTCAATTACATCACACTTAAAGCAGTACACAAATTTAGCGTGCCAATTCTCGATCAAAGTGATCAGTGATCACAATTATTTATCCTGTTACAAATTATACTAGTGAGAAAAATGTAATAAATCAAGGTCATTGTGGATGATAATAATCATTTAATATGATCATCATTCCATTCAGTTTCAACAGACCTGTTTTTTTTTTAATATTTATTTTGTACTTTCCACAAGTTGGCAATTGTCTGCCATTTGCAATTAATCTCTAATAAACGTGATTGTGTAACGGAAGTCGATCTTAACAATAGGGTTTATCATAGAGCTATTAAAATGAAATCAACTAGAATAGAATGTTGCAAATCGTTAGGCAAACAATATTTTTTATAGACGAGACGATTAGACTCTCAATTTTTTCATCGCCCGACCAAATAATTTAGTAAAACGATCATTTATTTTTATCTCGATTAATTTCTGATCGTTTGACTTAGACAAATGTTGTCGATCGCTATAAATTGCTGTTTAAATATCGAAACAATTGTCGACATTATTTTTTAAAAATGTGGAAAACTAAAACTAATAATTGTGATTAACATTGTGTTTGCAAAATGCTCAATTTGTAACTAAAGTTATGCAAATTAGACATTTACATAGTTCAATTAAACACCAAGGGGATGATCAAATAATTATTGAAAATATTTGTTTGTATTTTAGAATTCGGTCATAATATTTGTGTAATTCTGTTATTTTCCCAATTTGCGTGCGGTAAAGTGATACTTTACCGCATTCTTGTGATAAACTACTACTTTATAAGCTTTATGTAAACTACAATAATGTTAAATTAAAATATATTGCGAAATAAATTTAAAGGCGTTATTTTCTAAAGCTTTATTTATTTTTCGCCGACATCCCTGATAACTGGCTTGACCTGATTTATAAAAACATTACATTAATTATATTCAATACTAATTAGAATGAAAATATTATTATTTGTTCAGTAAAATATGTTTAGACATTCATTCATAATAGTAATGTGTGCATCAAGAGTATCCAGTTGAATTTCAACGAAGAAACAACTTTGAAAACTGAAACCGCGTTCGATTTAATAAACGGACCTTACCCATGAACAGCATTTTAAAGAAAAGTATTACTAGTGAACAAAACAGCACCTATTTCCACTAAAAGCGACGCATTTAAAAACCGTAATGAATGGACTTTTTTAAATGGTATTGCCTAATAATAAAATATCCCATTTTGAAGTTTAGGATTTTATTTTATTAAAAACACAATTTTCTATTTAAAATATTTTGTTTTTTTTCCTTCATTGATCAATTAGTGCCAAAAACTGTTGTTTCGTTATAATGTAAAGTATGGTATGATTTTTCAGAAACAAATATTATTTTTTTTAGGCCGGATAGCGTAGTTGGTTAAGTGTCTTATTACAATTTGGTTATCGTGTGTTCAAATCCCAGTAAAAGCAGTGCTTTTTTATTTTCAAAATTCATTTGAACAATTTGTGATTAATATTTGTTTCAATATATTTACAAATAATATCTCCGGCCTCAACAAGTAGAACAACTTGTTACGTCAACACCATTTGTTCGAATTCTGATGGGTTTTCAAAGCTTGGATGGAATACATAGAAACGAATATAAACTGGATCTTTCTAATACAAGTACTTTGCTGCTGTTCAAATGAATAGATACAAACGAAAGTTATGAAAGGGATGGTCTTCTTCATAGTATGTGTGTTCTGTTTCGGTGGCAAAAACCTGTCAAAAAATAGCCTCTATATTGAATCATCTGCTCATGGTACTAATCACACCAGAGCAAATAATGATTTATAGAAATGATATTCAATTGTTAATTGTGAAAGATTGGCAAATGAATAGATAGGGCATTTGACAACTTTGATTGCGTAAACCAATTGGTTAAAGCTAGACCTTCGCATTGATGGAAACATCTTAGGGCAATACGCCCATCTGCGGAGGGCAGATATATGAGGGAGCACAATAGATCTTCAGGTCAAAGTGCGGGATCACCTCATTAGAGATTTATTTAAATATTAATTTTGTTTGGTGTAAAAAGATTAGTTAAAATTAACAATTCTAATAATTATAGATGTTATATTTAATTATTCAATATGATGGTTTATTTTTAAGAAATCAGCTTCACCTATTCCTATCTTATACAATAGGTTCAACATTGATAAAATATTTTTTCCTTAACTAACTTAGGTAAAAGTCCACCTAACTTAAACCTGTTAAGGAAATGTTTTTGAACTCTGATTCACTCTCCATTTTATAAATGCCAGATTTTTATTTAACGATCACCGAACCCGAACTAAAAAACCGCTTAAAATATTTAAATTTATTCGGAAACAACCTATTGTAGACTAAAAGTATAATTATCGCGTTAATCTTCAACTTCCACTGGATTGCTTTTTATTTCGAAAGGGTTTTAGATTTTATTCTTTCTCTACTGGTACTTGTTAAATATTCTTTAAAAATAAAATGTGGATTTAATGTCATAGTCAAGTAAAATTGATTAGAATAAATTGGTATTATGTCGTAGATACTAAACGAGTCCAACAAAAAAGAAAATCAATAGATAAGATTCTAAAAAACTATTTGACATTTAAAGATTTCCCTCTTTTTAGAGCAATATGAGAATTTAAATTCATACTAAATGCGTCAAATACAGATTCAGTATAACACTTCGCGAAAAGTGAATGCTTTACGTCCCGAATGAATGACATTTGATTAATCAAAACATTTCCTCCAATCTACAAGATCTGTTATAATGGTCTAATACGAGTACAACATCATTTTAAAATTCATCAATTCGTTTAATTTAATTCTACTGAATAAAAAATAAATCAATTAAAGCCATAAGCTTTTTATGAGTGGACCAATGATTTGTGCTGCTTTTTGCTGGTAGTGTTTTTTTTCGTGGCTTTGCAGCTTTGACCTTAACGTCAACGCATTTGAATGGAGTAGTGTTCAAAATTGAATTAAGACGCTTCCATAAATTATTAGCCATACTTGTAAAAAAGGTCTAGACAATGACCACGACTACTGTTTGTTGATCCACTCAGATTTCAGTCAATCAAAGTACAAATGGAAATGATTAATTTCCTTGTCAATTGTTGGCAAATTAATCGGCTAATAAGTGCGTATTTTTAAAGAGGTAAATCCAGCTGAAACCTGATAGTACCACTCTATTTA
Organism: Clogmia albipunctata; assembly: GCA_001014945.1. Taxonomy (NCBI): domain Eukaryota; kingdom Metazoa; phylum Arthropoda; class Insecta; order Diptera; family Psychodidae; genus Clogmia; species Clogmia albipunctata. Next base: position 6,344 of record JXOV01001606.1, read on the forward strand.
ATCTAGTTTTATTGAACTGAAATTAAAAAACAAGGAAATGTCTCTCGGAAGTCATTGAATAAATTAATTTTTTTTTTTTGCATATATTTTTAGAACGGTCACTTGTCAACCAAATTTGCATTGAGTGATATATTTCAAAAGAAAAGGAAACATGTGTGAAGTGTAACACTATGATGATAATTAATGTGAGATTTTTTTGTTGCTCAGCAAATATTTTGTGCAAATAATTTGAACTTTATATTGACTATTAATTTGAATTTCTAAGAGGTAATTGAACTTGCCGTATTAAAGACATTTATTAAAAATGATAATCGTAATGTAAAAGAAAAAAACGATGTTTAAAACTAATAAAAGTTCTTAATTTATCTCTTAATATTTCTTTAATGTTGTTTGTTTTATGAAATCGTATACAAATCGTAATCGTTTTAGTAATAAATCAATTACGAATGTTCGATTTTAAATTACATTGATTTAATTACTTATTGCTTATTCCTCGTCGCTATTTGTGTAAGGAAATATGGTTTATAAAGGATAACTCTGAATTAACGAAACTTTTAAATTTCATAAAAGTGATTATTATTTTTAATCATGAATTTGTTAAATGAATCTTGAAATATATAAGCTAGAGTTATGTATTTTAGAAAAAAATCCCTTTCAATTCCTGTGGGCCGTTTCTCTTAGTTCATGAACAATGTTCACTAAGTTCGAAGTGAATAACGAACGGAGCCTACAATAAAAACATACATTGCAATTCATTCTCTCCCTCCAAGCAGCGGAATCAATTCATATTTCAGGTTTTTTTCAGATATTTTTTTGTCGCTATATTACTTTACTTTTGGTAATACAAACGAAGAATGGATATAGTTAGAACCCATTCTTATTATTTTCACTTGGAAAAAACAAGTAATTATTTATTTAATATGAGGTGAAATATAAATGAATCCAATGAACAAAATTTTAAAACACACTTTTTGTCACCTGTAAATTTAGTTTTAGATCAAAATTACACATCAACATGATAAATACAATTATATCTTCAATTTATATAAATATCTTAATTTTTTACGTAATTTACATAAAATTGAAACATTTTTCAATAATTATTTATTTTTATTTCCACATTTTTCTTCAGTGAAACACAATTTTCGCAAAATATATTCTATACACTTTACTTGATCATTTCAATGGGTATTTTAATTTAAAAACCTCGAAATATAACTTAAAATTAACAAAATCCATCGAATTATTGTTTAGAAAAATATATAGCGACGTTACTCGTTACCATTTGGTTGACTATCCAATGAAAACCGTTCGCAGTGGCGAACGTGAACGGAATTGGCGAGCTTACAGAATCGGCATCCTGTAAGGAACTTGGGAAGTCTTAACATCAACTTTAGACTGACACCGCACTAAAGAACAGTATAGGTCTAGCCGGTTTTTAGGAGAGGTTCAATCTTAGTGATTTGGACATTAAGTATGAATTAAATCCGAGTTCTCTTCACTTGACAACTTGGTACTTTCTTTAATTGTGTGTGTTGTTGAGACCCTTATTTAGTTCTAGATTGTCTAATTTTCATATTTTGTACACAAAATCAATCGTATACAATTTTGTAAGAAACCAGACAGTTAATTAAACAACAGTTTCTTGTAATTTTTTTTATTCGTTATAGTAATAGATTTTAAGTGTGTTAAATTATGGTCTATTGTCCCTAACGTTGTTGAAATTGCTATCAACTGAGCTCTTTTGCAATTTATTAAATTAGTAAATGTCCAAATTTCAAATTTTGCAAAAATTTAAGAAATTGTTTGAATAAAAATTGGTTTATAATAATTTGCAATAGCATTGTATGACATACAACAGAGTTATTATAAATTTGAAAACATTGAATGATGTTACTATTTGGTTTTTTACTAAAAAACGAAAATAGTTGTTCCAATAGTATTTTATTATTAAATAGATCCAATTAAAATACCAAATTTGTAGAAAAAACTTTGATTGGTTCCGAATGACGTCAATTGAAACAACATATATACAGAAAGTCTCTCAGGTTAATCTCAATGCAACTATGTTTTAAATGATTAAGTTTTTTTGCCAAAAAAAAAGAGATAAAGATTTCATCACTTCAAACAATTAATAGTTATTTATACAACCAGGTCACACTATTAAACACTAGAGCCTTTCAAATGACGAACGTAGCGATTGCTGTAAAGAAGGTCCGTTTGATGGATAATACATTTTGACCATTTTTGAACAAGGTTTTAGGTGTGATTTTAATTAAATTAACACTCAAATCTAAAAAAAATCGTTGTTGTTAAAATTCAAATTTAGGTTTAGTTCTCTATTAAACATTACCAATTTTCATTTATGGGATAACAAACAAAATTATGTCTGGCGGTCTCTTATTAACACTTAGAAATATCACCTTTATGGCTCTTTCTCTCCTTTAAATAGTAGTTTTTCAATCGCAAAATTAGCTGTTGAAAAAGAGATGTTCTTTTTATAAAACATTCCATTTAATTTTAATTGATGGTTTAGTACAGTAAACAATTCAGTTCGAAACTAAATTATATAGTATATGATTTTTTCTTCAATTTGAAGAACTCACACTTAAAGAAATGTTTAAAGCACTTATATTATAAAAGTGTTTTTGACAGAAAAAATTCAGTAACTTAATATCATTTTTATTAAATAAAAATATATAAACAGTTTTCAAATTTAAATAATGTGTAGAAAAGAATCACGTGAATAGAAAATGACATCAAGGGAATTAAAGTTCATATAATAAAATATTTACTAATAAAATATTTTATATTTTTAATTTTATTGATTAATTTAAGTTCCATAAAATAAAATTTGAATAATAATTAATATACCAATCAAAAGTCATAAATCAAAACTACCAATTAAGTAATAAAAATGTTTTTGGTTATAATTCGCCATGTGTTTGAAAATTAACTTTGTTTTGCCATAAATCGTTATTATAATTATATTTTTTCCTACGAATTGGGTAAAGTATCAAATTAAAACATTCGTAATTTATCTTTGGGCATTATTGTTAGTGTCATGGTCTTTGGAGTTTGAAAATGTAATAAAACTGAAACTTTATGTCAATAAATCGTTAACTAATTATCTGTTTGCAGAGTTGATTAAATTAAAGTTGTTTTATTCACTCAACTTTTTACAAACTTGACCCTAATTGTGCGAAATTCCAGTTATTCTAAGAAAGACTGTATAAGTTTCTGTTAAAAACCTGAATCACAAAGTAAAATATTTTCGTGTTTGTCCAGCTTACTGTCAATGACAAGTAAGTAATACGGGTAATTGGTGGTCATTTCAGGTGTTTGGCCAAATATAATTGCCCCCTGAATTGTTCAAAGAAAACATTTGCCTTTACTTTGTTTGCAATAAATTAGCAGTGATCTCCAATGGACATTGTAGCAATTTGCAGAACTAAAGACTTTTGAAAATATTTTGAATTTGCCAATTAGGATCTTATATAACTGATTAAACGATTTGCAATTCATTTCTGATAAAGCATTTGAATGTTAAGGTTAATGGCCCCATCCAATGGCAACCAATTATCTTTGCCAGAGAGATAACGTTAAACGTGGGTAGGGTTTGAATACAATCTTGGAATCTATAGTCTGAAAGGTCAATTTTAATGATTTGTTTTATTAGATTATCTCTTAAATAGATATTATGCAATAGACAACCTGCATTTATCATTTATCTCAAGTGGGTGTAAAAAGCAATGAGTTTAATGTTATTAAAATAGTCAGTTAACTAACAAGGAAATAAGATAGTTTATTATAGTTTCAAAGAGAAAATAAATCAAAGAGAAATCCATTGTATAATTTTCATTAGCAAAATTTATTGAATTGAATCACTACTTTAGTTTTCTTTAATAATTCATCTCTAATGAGGTGATCCCGCACCTTGACCTGATGATCTATTGTGCTCCTGATTTTATATTTGATTTAATTTAATTATAGAACTAAGGATTTTAATTTAATGAAATCAAAACCTGATTACGAAACGAAATAATTGAAAAAATGTACCAATTATTTCTGTATCTATCACCGGTCTGATGCATCATCGTAATTTCTTGGAGTGATAGGTGCCGTTCAACGTCTCTTTCTCACGTAAGCGTTTTCCCTACCTACTTTTATGCTAAAGGAGGTGGACAGAATGTATGTGGTGATTTGCGATTAGGCACCGCTCACGAGAGCAGTATAGATGAATCGCAGTACCCGTAAATTGTTTCTAAAATAATTGAATTTATTGGTAAGAAAAATTATAATTTACATTTATTTTAATATTATAAAAAAATCCTATATTTAAATAAATTAATTGTTTTATAATTAGAAGAAAATATATTGATGACGTTTAAACTGTATTATTATTCATATAAATTAAGCAGAAAGTGCTTGGTATATTTGATCGAAAAAAATGCTTTGTAATAACCAAAACTTATTAACACACTCGTAATGAAAAAGAATAACGGAATATACGAGATCTTTAAAGAAAGATCAACAGAACAGATGATTCACTAAAGTTACTTTGTACCTATTGAAAACCAGTTGTTTGATCGGATTTGCATATGGATCTTAGGTATGGGGAAGTGAAAAGTTATTGGACCGTGATGTTTGACGGCAATTAAATTCGTATTTGCTTGATAATATATTTACAACTTATTTGCTGATTATTAGCGAAGCCAAATAAAGAAATCAATTATTACTTACTTGAATTTGCAGGTACTTTGGCATATTATTTATTTAACGTCACGAAGTAGCAATTCCAATCAAAGGTTTATATAAATATTAATTGCAATTTGCATAAAATCAATTCAACCTTTTATACGAGTAAGTTGTAAGCGGCAATCAGGATATTATAGAGATTATAGAGAATTTAAGCAAATTGCACCCACAATGGATTTGCATATTTTGCAAATTTTTGTACCATCATTAGTTTAATAAAAATTATAGCTCTTGAACTTTGGGTTTTAAACGAATGGGCGGTTTTCAAATAAAGTACTTGGATATTAATTGTATGACGTCGATAGTTAATAATCAAAAAAGTAGGTGAGTTCAGTTTGAGTTGAGGAGGTCAGGTTCAGCAAAAAGTTATATACCTTTTCAATATTATTTTAATTAACTCTTGTAATGAAATAAAAACCTTTGTAAGTAGCTTTTTATTTTAAAACATACATCTGTTAATACATGTGTAATATTATATTGTAATACAGAATTTGGTGCAGTTTTCCTAGGTCAATATAAAACAACTGTTAAATAATTGTAATTCATGGTACTAACAACTACAACATATTTAATTTAATCAAATTTCAGCCGACTAGACAAGACCTTAAAAAAGTCAAATTCCATTAGGTGTGTAATTAGTTGGGTTGAATTAAATGTTGCCGTAATTAATTACAAAAAGTAAACAAAATACAATTTAAATCGACCCTCAAACCGGTTAAGAAAATGCCTACAATTTTTAAAATTCCCATTTATTAAAGTTTGTTATTGAGCTAATTCGAAATTAATAATTATTTGTTTGGTAACGATAACGATCATTAAATTGATATTTACAAAATAAACAGAAGTAATCAATTTCTCATTCTAATAACAGATGTTCTAATCAAATAATGTTTGAGATGATTGCACAAAAGATGAAAACTATTATCAGCCTTTTTAAAAAAAAACAGTCAGCATTTGTCAATAAATTTTTAATATAGGGTGTTCATGGGAGAGACAATTTTTTTTAAAGAAGTGTTGTACATAGTTAAATAAAACTTGTAATAGATTTGACTGGTTTTAATTTTGAAGGAAAATTTATTGCTCCTCTTCTGACACCATTGCATTTTGGTCTCGGTTGTAATTGAGGAAAATATGTAATGAATAATGACACTTGGAAATTTGACAACTTTTCCAAAAAACATGGGAGAGATGACAGCCTAATCCTTTATACAAGAATTACATTTTATTTTAGTTTTTTTACGCAGAGTTACTTTTTCAAAAAGTAACTCTTTGTCAAAATAAGTTTTTTCGAACCACTGACCTATCACAATTCCGTTTTTAGTAATATATTTCCTAAATAAAAAGATTTTACTGTAACATCTGCAAATAAAAAATATCCTGGCATTTCTCTTAAATAGGTGGGAGAGATGCCACGCAGCTCAAATTATAAGCAAAAATTGCAAATATGATAAAATACTAAACAATGCACTGACAACAATCAAAATAACTCATCAAACCAAATCTAACTATAATATCTATTTGCTTTTACAAATTATTAGGAGTACAATTCAATAAAAACTTAAAATTCAATTTGCAAAACACATAGAAAAGGTCAACAATATCTATAAATTAATATATCCACTTTTAAACAGATGATCAAGTCTGGATACAAAAATCAAAATTAATATATACAAATTGTATCTCAGACCAAACTTGTTATATGCAAGTTCGGTTTTTATAGACAGTCCCCCAACAATTCTAAAAGCGATCCATATCAAACAAAATAAAATCATAAAATCAATGTTAGGTTTACCTTGGTTCACCAGAACTTCCATAATACATTATATCGCCAATATTACCCCAATTCATTTTTTTCTTTCTTTTTCTCCTCTCTATAATAAAGTCAAAAATTCAATAAAAATAGTTTACCCACAAGATTTAACAATATATTTTTAAGACAACCAATAATAAGTCATATGTACTTTATAAACTCAACCTTTACATTGTCTGCTCATTAACCAACATAATCATTGTAAAATATTGTTAATATGAAAACAATAAATTGAATAAAGATATTTTATAAAATTTTTTACAAACAACCCATTAAGACTATTCTGCGATTGCGCTGCAATCGGACATGATGGCATTTTGTGAATTTTTTGTAGAGCAGAAATTAATTTTGATTTTTTTAGGAGAACTATTATAAAAGACTAAATTTTGATAAGAGTTTCGGAACTATTATATTATGTTATTTTTTTTGCTTTATAATTTAGACTTAGTATTGATTAATCCAATAATTTTTTTTTCATGAAATTTTGTTTAGGATTTGATTTCTTTTGAATGACAATAATGTGAATGGATATTTATAATTGATTTCGAAAAAAAAGTACTGTTTGATTGTTATACTATCACGGGAAATGAATTTCATTAGAAAAAAATAGGAGGAAAAATATGTTTTTCCTGTTATTTAGGAATTCAAAGATTGTAATAATTTTTTAAAATTAAACACAATAAAATTAAATAAACAATAATAAAATTTTTTACAGTGGATAAGATCACAGATAATACGGATCGCTTAATTCAGACAATCGGTTTAAACAGTCAAATCGTCATCTTCCCAGAGTGTCTTTAATAAGTAGCTTCTACTGTATTATGAAAGAAACCACATAGGTCCTAAATTCTTAAAATTAAAATTCATAAAGATATTAATTTCTCAGTATCACTTTAAAAATCGAATTAAGTCAAATACCGACAAGACCGTGAAGAGATTTCAAATACAGAAAAAATTTACATTTATTTTTTCCATCCTAAATTATAGTGTGTCAGTTCACCTCTTCTGCGTCTTTTTTAAGTTTACCCTATGCATTTATTTAGCTGTAAAACTTAATTTATTGAAAATTATCAAATAATTTAAAATTAAATTTACTCTTTCTCAGTGACAAGTTTTAAGTTTCCAAGAATTTTCGTCAATTTCTGGTAATACGTGTATACGAGTATGTATTGTTCTTATCGCTGTTAAAAACTTGCTTGTCTACCATTGATATATCCGGAACCAGACACATGAACTTCAAATATTTGTATAGTTCTAATCTAACTACCCCCTTGTATGAATTGCTTCTTAAACAACATAAGGAGAAAGTAAAGGGGGTACGGTTATATCACTGACCAATAGGCAATAGAACCGATATAAATATTTTCAAAACATTTGGGACATGAAGATGTTTATTGTTTTATTAATTTTTTTTAGCCATTAATGCTTAAAGGCAGGGCACAATATATATTAGTATTGAAAATGTTACTACAATGAATCGCATCCTTACATCAGACAGTTCCAATCAAAGCGACCACAACGTAGAACACCATTCATAAACTCCAGCACTCCGTCGACCACTCTGGCGTTCTCGGACCATAGAAGCCCTGCCAAACCATGAACATTAGAGCCCGTAATCGAATTAAGGGCCTCTTGAAATAGGGCAGGTTTAAATCCCGCAATGACCGGGCAATTGAACATTAAGTGCAGAATGGTATTCTACTTTCTACAGCTCCTCGCAATAAAATCGAATATTCTGACCCCAGCATGTAATTTTCGATGTCTATTATTGTAGGTATTTCTGTGTGTAAAATTGACATTTTTGCGATGTCCGGTTCTGGAGATATCAAGTCTTGTCAAGTGCCTTTTATTACGGGGCAGTGGTGCATAGGAAATAGAACGCAAATTTACAACTATTTCGATTTAAGGGTAGCAAGATCAAATGTGAATGTTAAATTTGTACTAAAAACTTAAAATCTATAATGCCTACAATATGTTTCATAATTTTCCGAAGGCTCTCTTATATAATTTATTAATTTTTTCAACTAAAATATTTTATAAATGTTCGTAGAATATTTTATTACTTTAACATTGAACTATATTATCATGATTGAATTTGCATGGAAACATGTGGACTTAATTAGTTTTGTTGTTTTTATTATTATCTATTCAAAATCTTAAGGTAGTCTAGATGTTGATGTAAATGAGTTTATCTCCAATCACTGGGTGAAGAGCCTTAAACTTAACATTGAAATCAAATTTCATGGTCTATCGAAAGACAATTTTGAGTCATAAAAAGCCATTTGTATCTTTGGCAGATTAGTTTTATCGCTGATAGCATTATTCCGGTGCGAATTAGATAACGATTATTATTAACAAATGCAAAATGAACAGTTTCTGTTATCATTTGTAATGGAAAAGCAGAGAAAAAATACGGAAAGAGGGATGAGTCTGGCTAGTTACTTTCCAGAAGAGATAAGCAGAAAGTAAATAGACCCAAAGTCAGATGGCAAATATGGGTCGCCATTTAGATAATCGGTTTATTGTCAATGGCTTGGAATTTCATCTAAATAGATCAAGTTTAATAACAGCAACAAAAAATACATATATAAAAACTTTCATTTCTTTATGAAAAAACGCCATGTTGGCAGAATTAATCTGATTATGGGAATTGAGATAATTTTTGGCCTATTTTTATATCAATATAGGTCAGCCAAGTAAAATGAAGATGAATTTGCAACAGAAATCGCCAAAATAATATGGAAATAAATTGGAGATAGTCAAATCAAATTGACCTTGTACTTCTGTATATTATCAAACAGTTTTTTTTATGACGATTGCACTAAGAGAAGTTGCAATAATGTATCAAATTAAGTAATTGGTCTGTCTCGGAAATCGAGACTGATTATTGACACGAGGCAAAACTGAAACAGACAGGTTTTTCTCATTTATCAAATTTAGTCGTTATTAATTTTTTTTGCACATATTTCATTAGAAATCAAAAGAAGAATTTGCAAGACTATTAAGTCACATCTAAATATAGTTGATTAGGTTTTTAAATGTTAATTTAAAAACTATTTTTATGCAAAAGATTACTCAGCAAATTCTGAATAAACATAAATTACACGCCAAATTTACGATTTTCTATCAATTCTATTATTTCAATATCCTTATTAAATATTTATAGAGTTTTTGCCAATTTTGACATATTATTTTGAACTTTGATTTAGTATTTTCAATACCCAATAATGAACAACATAAAAATATTGGAAAAAAACTGCGAGTGCTGCATTTTAAATGAGGGGTTGAATAAATTGTCTATGGGGTTAAAACGGGTTATCGGTTTCAATACATCTACCCCTTTGTTAAATTACTACTGCATTAAATATTTAATTAAAATAAAATTACACTAATGGCCTATTAAAAGTTACTTAAAGGATATAGCTTTCAGTCTGATAGCTATTAAAAAGCCTTTGACACCATCCATGTGGAGAAATTGACCTTGACCCAGGAAAGTGAAATTCTAATCGGTTGCATGGAGAAGAACTGTAATTCACACGCGAGTCTTTAATTACTCGGACATCATTATTCATTATTATAGAGCAATTGACCAGTTGCTTCGTTTTACATATTAACAATTAATGGGTAAAGTGTCCTAAAAGCTTTTCCATTCTATACGGCGAGGTGGTCGGATTGTGATTGTAGTAGCCGAGCGTATTGTATAGTAACAAAAGCTGTTTAGTCATTTTGTGTTGGTGTTTTGTTTTTTTTTACTCGTTGTTGTTGCTTTGATTGTTGTTTTTGTACGTACATAGTGTCTGGTGGTCTCGTCAGTCTCGCAGCGGCTTTAGATCTCCTCCACACTCCAGCCAGCGCAGCGGTAGTCAGGTCGGCCCAAAATCTTATCACCTACACCAGTCTGTAGATGCGGTTCGGTGCGTTCGCACGTCTTGCCAAACTTGTGCGTGATCGTTGCGAATTTTTCCTTATCGTTTAACCACCATCTGGAAAGGGGATTAATATAGTTTTAAGTGATGTTTCTTCAGCAGACACCAAATTATCAATTGTTGCGATCTTGTGCCTAGCGATCAAAGTTGAATGGGTGTAAAAAGTGTGAGTAATCGGCCCCAGTTCAATGGCCATCCAAGAAGAATGCCTAGACAAAGTGGAAAAAGAATTTTCAAAGATCACTTCGGATTGATCGCAGAAAACTTCTTGAGTGAAATGAAATGCTTGACCTTCGTACAACAAATAAAATCGATTGAAGATCATACGTAGTGTAATAAAAATGGATCGTTCAAGTGGAGAAAAAGTGACATTGATTTACAAAGTGCAATGCAAATAGAACGAGTTAATTTCCCAGGCTATTTTTAAACCTTTTCAATTTTGCACTGCTTTACAATTCGCAATCAATTGGGCTAAATTGATGGTGCGAATTTCTGGATCCAGGCAGAGTTGCCACCTAAAGTGATCACCGACCCCAATTGATTAATTGAATCATTGATAACAGTTTGGAGTGATAATTTGTGCAAAATTCGATCACTTTATTTGGTTTATGGAATCGAAAACTGATTAGAGATTTACGAAGTACCGGCACACGCTTTCAACATCGCACAAAGTTCAATTTTTTTCCTTAAAAATTTTATTGCACAAAAAGTGATATTTATATTTTGCGAAAACATTGCCTTGAAAAGAGACAAATTGTTTAAATTTGGTTTGAGAGAGCAGGAAAAAGTATTTTGATAACACGAGTATTTGAGTCACTAAATACGAAAAATATGCAAATGTGTTTATAAAAGGAAATGATAAAGTCTGTGTTTATCTTATTTTGGCATATGCTATTTCATTTCAATGTCAGAATTTGTGGCTTTTACGTACTTCCGATAAAAACTGATATTGGAAATGATTATTTTAATCGGAAATACTTCAGATAAAGTTCTCAATAATCTATTATATTAAATAATTGTCTCTATTACAAAGTTCGTGATGTTATGAATTATTACATTTATTATTCAATGGTGTCCCGTAAATTACCCAAAAGTTGTAATGTTACATCAATAATATCGTCAGAATAATTTTCTGTGGTTTTGAAATAATACGAAGTTAAACATTTCATTCTACATATTGGGAAAACCACAATTCATATAAAAATACTAAAGAAATATTTATTTCGTTCTTTCTTTCAGTCGCAAAAATTTATTTAAACTGGGAATGATTAATATATGAGTAATATTAAGTGTGTGAAAATTAGTTTGTGAAAAGTGTGTTTAAAGCATAGTACTTCACAATGCAGAGACAAGTGCCTTGTACGGATATCATTTTTGAGGAGTTAACTTATTCGGTGAACGTCCCTAAACAAAAAGGTAATTACTGTTTATTGATTTTATTCGGTTTAAAGCTTAATATTTGATATAAGAACAAGTTGTTCTAATTTACTTAAGAAGGTTTATCTTTAGAACTTAATCAATAAAACGTGAGAATTTTCAATAAAGTTTAACTTGGTTAGCTTACTAAATAAAAACATTAATTTACTATAGTTCTATTTGGAATAGATATTTGTTTTACAAAGGTGAAAAGACGGTTGTTTATTTTAAATAAGAATATGAGAGTGAAAAATCAAGTCAAAGGCGAGGTTTTAATCGTTTTCGAATAAAAATATGAATCTATAGATGAATAACTTTTATTTTGTGATTTATTATATAATGGTTATTTTTGGTAAAGGTGTGTAAAGTCAATTATTTTTAAAGTGAACTTTAGAGTAAAAAATCAAACTATGTTTTTAACCGATCAGAAATTAGTATATTTCGATACAAGTGCTGTTTTATGTAATTCTGAAAAAATACCAATAAATCGATAATTAAAAATTATAATCGGTCGCAGCGGTTTTTTCAAATTGTGGACACAAAATGTACAAGCAAGACAGTGTGCTTATAAGAGTGGGATGAGAATACTCCCAACGAAATGGTTTTGACAACAATATGTATTTTCATTAAATTGGTGACAATTTGCCTACAAATTTTGAATTATTTCAGCACTCCGTGCAGAAAAGTAAATCGTTACAAAACCAATTTGCGTGAAGAAAAGTTTACTTTTCGATACAGAATTGCACAAAAAAATAAAAGGATTTAACACATTCTTCTTTTCAATGCTTTTAAAAAAACAAAAAAATAATTGTATAATATCTGATGGCAATATCGGTCAAAAGTGTAATTTTTGTTCAGGAAATTCTTTCTAATCATTGACATTGAACCAATTTCGTTTAAAGATAATCAATTTATTGTTTCTCAAGTGTAATAAAAAACCAATTGGTCAAGTTGATAAAAAAATCACTCGATATGTGATTGCAAAATTAGTGATTCAATGAAAATTTACAATTCTTTCTTTTAATAGAATTGATTATGTTTACCTTTTGATCATGCTCTCAGTTTCTTAGAAACTGAATCATCCGTTTATTTTCTATCAGTATTTAGAACCCGGATGAAAAGCAGAGCCACGAAGTGAATAGGTTTAAATAAATTAGTTAAAAGATTATTATTAAAAGCGAGTGTGATTTTATACATAATCTGAATTGATAAATATTTCCATTGTGTTAAAATGAATTGTGAAATAATTTTGTTGTGTTTAAGTTTTAATTAAGTTAATATAAATATAATTATGACGCTTTACTTTTTATATTTATATTGGTAATTGGTTGGTGGTTGAAGAATCCGCTCGGGATTATAGCCCTTAAATACATATTAAATATGAATCAAAGCCGCTCAAACATGTATTAGTTGTCCGGATTTTAGGTGACGTCATCAGCCGGAAGGAAGATACATGTATCAATCTGGTTAGTGTTTTTTTTATTGTTAAAGTGAAAACTAGACAGATGCATATTGTTATCTTAATTCTATCTTGTACCGAATTTAACACTATTTTCTTAAAATTTCAATACTTTTTGACTGAATTGAATGAGAGAATATTTCGATTTTTTCGCATTTCGGTACGAAATAGGTGATATTCCACTTATTAGACCCAAAATATATTGTCTGAAGTAGTTATTACACGTAATTAATCACTTTAAAAGTCTTTTGTTGCAATATTATCGCAAATTTTTTGGCATACAAAATCAAAACAATGAATGGTATACGGCTGATGACGTTTCACTACTAATACCACCACAGATCCATGCGACCTTATTATTAATTAGCGTTAATATGATTAAGATAATTGTCCAGATGTACGGAAACGTGTTATTAGGTGTATGGAAAGGATAAAAGTGTTCATTAGACCCACCATTAAGCACAGCACACTAGGACAGTATAGGTCAGGTACTTTAAAAATATTGCTGTTTATTAAAGTGTCTATAATATAACATTTAAATAATTAGTTTTTAAAAATTAATTCAAAGAATTTGAAAAAAAAAGTAATTTTTCCAGAAATTGAATGACACGGAATTTGAAATACCAAGGATTAATTAGTTGTAAACATTGTTATAATATAAGATTTATTTTTAATAGTTTGTTTTACAATGGCTTGTGCAACAAATAATTTGCAATTGTTTTAACAATGAATTGCAACAAATGAATATTGCTATTAAATGAGGAAGCTTATGTATTGTATTTAAATTGTTCTTTTGACGAGTACGACGTTTATTGACGAATGAATGAGTTTTTGACATAAAAATTACTATCTGGTAATAATTTTTTTCTAATCGCTGTCACTATCATCTGCCAGTTCTCAGACAAACAAATTATATATTCAGATCGTAAATAACACAATGGTTTGGAATGAATCAAACAGGTTAAAGCCAGTTACGATTCTGAAACGCCAAAAAAATCTTGTTTTGATTTTAGATGTTCTTATGATTTTATCTGTCTATAGTGCGAAGCGCCGCGCTTTGACTTAAATGGATCTATATCGTATGACGTATAAAAACTGGTTTTCATTGCTTCGGAAACACGATTTTATTTTAAGAATTTCCTCTATTCTGATAGTTTTGAGAGGCAATTGATAGTTAGGTCATTACACTAATTCCGTTGCAGTTTTCCTTGATTTGTTAATTGACCTCAAATTCTGGTTAGTTGTGCAACGACGTGACCATTGACTCGGATGCTTTCTAATTATGTGACTTTTATTCGCGGTCGATAATACTATTACGTATATCAGGTGGATGGATCAATAGTCTGGAGGGAATTCGCACTTTATACAGAATTTTAATTGAAAATATGGTGGAAGTTGTGCAAATTAGGTTACCTTCGTCTAACAAATTTATGAATTCAGTTTATAAAAATTTAAATATTTCCCACAATTTGAACAACTGTATGGTTAAAGCGTCTTACCTTGAAACATTCCATTTCGTTTTAGCGTTACGCACTTTTCATTTCATTGTCTTAACGTATAATTAAAAAATTAAATATGTGCTGAAAAATAATGAAATACCTCGCAAAGTGTTTCTAATTACATACTTAGGAGTTTACTCAACTGTTTAAGAATTATTTGAAATATGGAAACTTTAATCATTCAAATAGGTTAATTGTTTTTGGCGATAATTGCCAAAATGGAATAATATTTGTTTTATAATATTTAAAACGTCCATGCTTTAAAAAATATTTATTGCATTCCCGTATTGAAACATACGGATTTCGATACCCAATTGAGTTTCGCAATGTTTCATTTTATCGCACTCATTGAAAATTTTGAGTTTTTATTTCACTAGTGAAAAAAATGTCACAAACTATCCCACAAATTTGACTCAAAGTCAAAATTTGGTCGACATTGTTGCCCTTAAACTAGACAAAATATTGGTCTCGGCTATGCCATAGGACCGTCATTATGTTGCAAGTTAAATTACATTTCCTGTTTTAAAATTTTAATATTTACCGTTCCAACAGCCATCTGCATAATAATTTGGCTATTTTTGTTCGATTTTTGGCACATTACGTAGATATCAGAGATAAATCTGCATAACTGTAATTGAATTATAGTAATAGCCTTATATTGCTTTAAAAGGAAACGAATTTTACATAAATGAAAGCAAATAAATGTTCCATACCACAATAAAAGTCCTGTTAACTCGGAAAAATGAAACACTCGCCTTTGGCTCGAATGTTTCATACTCGTTCACACCCTTGTAGCACAAACGACTATTGTGAAATTCCGTATCGAAAAGTAGCCTGTTTTAACGCAATTCCTTCTGTAACGGTTTACTGTACAGCACGCGTGTGGTAATATTTCAAAATTTTCACGCATTTTAGTCACCAATTAAATGAATTTACATATTGTTGTCAAAACCAAATTTATTATTTAATATTTTAATATGGAAATTTCGTTGTGAATTGTTGTTTCACAATTTAAAAAAAACTGCTCTAAACGGTTTTATTATTAATTATCGATTAACTGGTATTTTTTCAGAATTACACAAAATAGCGTTCGATACACATATGAAAAAGATTTTTACAGCACGAATTTACGTATATTTCTCGCTGCGCTCGTCAAAATACATGGTGAATTCGTGCTGAAATGACCTCTTATTCACCACTTGTATCGAAATATACTATTTTTAAATTATGAAAACGATTTTAATTGTATTTTTTAATTTAAAGTAAAAGTGATAAAACTTTATTATTTTACAAACAGTAACTAATATCAAATATCTGAACTTGAAGTAATGTTAAGTAATTTATTGCTTATTAATCATCTAATGACTGATAGTTTGAGTAATTGGAAAACCTAGATTCGCATCCATAAAATGTCATTATAAAAATATTCTAGCTAAAAAATTGCCTGAACCAATGACTCGGATGATTTTTAATTATGTAAATTAAATGTTATTCACGGTCAATACCATTATATAAACTGATTAGCAATCGACTGATCGGAATTGTCATTTGAATAAACCCAATGGATTAAAATTTTCATGGAAAACGTGGCGAAAATTTGCAAAGTAGGACAAACTTATTGAATGAAATTAAATTTGTTTATAAACCTAAAATTAACATATAATTTACATTGTAGTGTATTTCGCGAGCTTACAATTGATTTTTTTTATAAGGTTAAAATATATTAATTAAATTTAATTTCTACAAATTATAAATTTTAAATAAAGAATTCATGAAATCAATTCAAAATTACCTCTAATTGATACTTACATAAAATGATATAATCTCAACCTGGTTCTGAAAATAATATGTAATTAAATAGAGTTTTTCCCTGTCAAGTTTTTAAGTGGTAGTCATAGCTAGGGTAATTGTTTTAATTGAAATCGATATTGATTTTAGAACTGTGGCCAATAATTAAAGTATGATTTAATTGTTTGATTTCTAAAACTTGTTATTTAACCACATTAACAAGTTTGTGGCCGTGACTGTTTGTGCCGATTAGGATATCAATCAGAATTCCAGTAACCATTTATTTTAATTTTAATAATATGTTTTGTCATTTTATATCGGTGGTTTTAAATTTTAGGAACGGTTTTATAATTATTCAATACCGCAATTAAATACTACAATCGAATTATTTAATTTGATCAAAGATAAACTTATATTATCGAAGAAATAAACCGAATCGTTCGAATAGTAATTTGCTGCAATTAAAAAATGGATACAAATTAAAGTTATAAAAGGAATGGTCTTCTTCATAGTATGTGCGTTCTGTTTCGGTGGCAAAAGCTGTCAATATATAGGGTAAACATGGGAAGACACCATACGCATTTTAATTTTGTGTGGATAACAGATTTTTTTCTGTATTTGAAAGCTCAACGCCTTTTAAGTACTTGTGCGACTGATCTAAATTTTTAATATGGTACTTAAAAATTAATATTTGTTAATATTTGTATGTTAATTGTGTACTTATATGATTTTGCTTATCATAATTTATATAAACAAAGAGAAAGCATAGTAATTTTTCATTAAATGTGACATTTGAGTTGTTATCAATGCTTTGATTAGTGTTTTACCAAGTTTATCATTTTGTGCTAATAATTTGAGCGCTATGGCATCTCTCCCATCAATTTGGTAGAGATGCTCTTATTAATTTGCAGTTAATCTAGTATTATATTTTTATTTAGGATATACATTTGTAACAGTGGATCCAGTGAACCGAAAAAATTTAGTTTTGGCAATCGTAAAAATAAAGAAATGCGAAAATCCAAAAAATTGGCTGATTTAATTAAATATTTAACGTGCGCCAGCTAGAAGCACATCATGATAAATTCATACAAAAGCTGACTGTTTTACTGCGTCTGACTGTGTAACCTTACCTTATGTTCGTTTTAAATCTATTATTTTGACAACTGAATTAAATTTAAAATGGTTTTTTTCTTTAAAATACGTTTCAAATAGGATCCGGAAGATGTGTTATCAATAAAATAATGGCAGTTATCAGATTTTATAGTGAACCTTCTTAAAATTTGAGTTTTACCAAAATTTTAATTCAAATCCATTTATTTGCATTAGTATTGGTTTTGTGTACAAATATAATTTTAATATTATTATTCCTTTACGTTGTTTTTCGATATGGTTTAGCACTATTATTTTGGCCCTCTCGTGAGTCTTGCAAAAGGTGCTTTTCAGATTGCAAGAGTTATGAAAAAAGAATTCTGCACCAAAAAGAACTAATAGAAATTGTAACTCATGTAAAACGACTTGATTACCATCTCTCCCTAACATGTTCGATAAGATGTCAAATTTCTAACGGTCAGTTTTTATTAGATTTTTTTAAAATTATAACCAAAATGTGTTGAATTGATAATAAGCGATATTAATAAGGAATTATTAAAAGTAGTCCAACAGTTTTCAAATTACTATTTACAGTCGTTCATCTAAAAAGTACTAAGTTTACCCTATGTTCTATATAGAATCATTGGTACATGTTGTCAATCCCATCATATTATATAATGATTTGGAGAATTTCTATTCACTTGTCAATTATGAAAAATTGGCAAATTAATAGATAGGGTATTTGAAAACTTTGATTACGTAAAAGCACTTGGTTTGACCCAGACCAGATGCTGTTGTTAAGAGAGTTATTAAGAGAGAAACTTATATAAGCCAACCTCAAATAAATAGAAAAAAAGTGCTTAATAAGATTTAGTAAGGTTTACAATAGTTATAGTTATTATAATAAACGTCTTTGTAATATAATTGAAAATATTTAAGATACAACAATAATTTAGAATTAAGTATTTGTTTAAAATTAGTGGGAAGTATTAGAAACAACAGATTATGAATTTTAGAAATTTAGAGTTTAATTAGATCTTTATTAATTTAAAAAAAAAAAATCTTTAATAGAATTAAGTAACATTTCCAATTTTTGTAACACTTTTATATAAAAGATGAACTTACAAAAAATAAAAACAATAATTTCCCTTTTTGAATTTTTCTAAAATCAATTTTAAATATAAATTCTCTTTTATTTTCAGAAAAGAAACGTATTCTGAAAGGCGTGACTGGTGCTTTTAAAAGTGGACAACTATCTGTGATTATGGGTCCATCTGGAGCTGGAAAATCAACACTTCTTAATGTATTAACGGGATTTATGTAAGATAATTATTAGTTTAAGATATATTAGTGTAATTAATATTGATAATTCTGATTAAACAGAACAAATGGTGTTGGTGGTGCAGTACAAGTTGGCGAAGAACAAGATCTTAATAAACGACGGAAAATCTGCAGTTATATTCAACAAGATGACAATTTATTCCCTTGGTTTACGGTTAAAGAATCAATGATGCTCGCCGCCAATCTTAAAATTGGCAAAAAATCTCACAGCTATAAACAATTTATGGTAAAATTAACAATTAAAAATTGGTTAGTCCTTAATTGATTAGTTTCCTTTTTCTAGGTTGATAATATTTTAGAAAACTTACATTTAGAACATACTGGTAACACGCCCTGTTCGAATTTATCTGGAGGCCAAAAGAAACGTCTCTCAATAGCTTTAGAATTACTTGACAACCCTCCAGTACTTTTCTTAGATGAGCCGACATCGTAAGTGCCAAAGCTTCCCGGTTTATGATTTTGTTTTAATTAATAAAACCAATTTGCAGAGGCTTGGACAGTTCATCGTCGAAATATTGTGTACAAATGTTAAGCAAATTGGCAAGAGAAGGCCATACTATAATTTGCACAATTCATCAACCGTCGGCCAGTGAATATGAACTATTTGATCACGTCTACGTCATGGCAGATGGACACTGTATTTATCAGGGCTCCTCCACAAACACCGTTCCATACCTCGACTCTCTCGGATTGCACTGCCCCAATTACCATAGTCCGGCTGATTACAGTAAGTACACAAACAATATTTTAAAATTTAAAATATAACTGTTGGAATCTAAAATTTCATCGGAATTTAAAACTAAAAAGTTAAAAATAATATTTATAGGAAAAAATAAATTTTAAAGCAACAGCACAAAATTTTGAAAATGAAAAGCAAACTTCTCTCCCCTTTTTATGATTATTTCCACGTTTTGCCACAAACATCTTTCTTTAACCATTTTAACACACAAAAATATTATCTTAGATACTTATTACACGTACTTAATTACTNTATAGGAAAAAATAAATTTTAAAGCAACAGCACAAAATTTTGAAAATGAAAAGCAAACTTCTCTCCCCTTTTTATGATTATTTCCACGTTTTGCCACAAACATCTTTCTTTAACCATTTTAACACACAAAAATATTATCTTAGATACTTATTACACGTACTTAATTACTTTAAAAGTCTTTTTTCACTCAATTTAAAGTAATTTTCTTGAATCTAACTTTCTTACAAAAACAAACTAAAGTTCGACTGAAGGGGGTGACGTGTTACAAAAACAACAATCGGCATGCCTTATTACGTTCAGCGACTTCTGTTCTATTAATATAAAATTGTATTTATTTTGAAAGTGTTTCTAAAATGAAAGAATTTGTACCCAAACCATTTTCAAAATTAATTGCGGAATTTTACGAACTCCATCTTAAATCTTTTGTTAAGTAATGTCATAATCCTTATCTTTCGAGTGGTTCAAATCAGAGTGTGTTAAATCTCAAGATTTCGGTGACGAGTTGTAATCACAATGACCAATAAACACTTTCTTATCGAAAGGTTAGGTTTTTAGACTTTTCATCACGGCTTGAAAAACTGAATTTATACTGGCCTGAAAAAGTACTATAAAAGTGAAAAGATACAACTCCATTCACAAATACAACTTATCATTCGACTTCTTATTATTTTAGTCACGATATAAATTGAAAATAAATAAATTAGCAGAGACGTCATATTTTTGAATAAACTTGAAATTATATCGAATTTAAATCTAAACTAAGTATTAAAAAATTATATTTGCAAGAAATCAATTTCACACCACAAAACAATTTTATTTATAGCAGTTTCTGTGATTTATTGACAGAAGTCATTCAAAGTGATGTTTCAATTTTTCCCATATAAATATTTGATTAGTTTTAATTAGTTTTTGTGCTATTTTACAAATGAAAATTGGGAAAAATAGCATTCGTTTCTCGACGTTTAATTCAGTTTTCTCGAAGGAAGCTATCGC
>JXOV01001608.1:0-16356 GCA_001014945.1 Clogmia albipunctata
CGACCTTGTTGTATAAATAACTATTAATTTCAATTTTTCTATTACAGGTCATTAAACTCAAATGAAAGTATTTGATGAATTTATATTTTAGTTATTTTTTTACGATATAATAATTTTTAAACACCGAGAAAGCCTGGAAATGAATACGGATTCATCGAATTTGGGAAATATTTTACCGCCCTGCGCCGGACTGGAAGGTGAACCCTTACTGCAGAACAGTTCCTGGATAGCGATATGTGCCAACTACACAAGTGGTTTGGACAGTGTGGAGTTGGATAGAACTCTGGAGCAGATCATCTCAGTCACAGTCTTGATCTGCTTCGGGATCATCGGACTTTTTGGTCTCCTTGGCAACATTCTGGTCATTTTAGGTGAGACAATTGCGCAGTTCACTATATTTTAATTCTCTAACACCTTTACCTTACACTTTCAGTTGTCTCCACAAATCCCCCAATGAGATCCACAACGAATTTGTTAATCATCAATTTGGCTATCGCCGACTTGCTGTTCGTGATATTCTGTGTACCTTTCACCGCCACAGACTACATCCTCCCAACGTGGCCCTTTGGTGATCTATGGTGCAAAGTTGTGAGTATACTTTTTGGAATGTATATGTAATTTTTAAAGTGTTTATGAAAATCGAATGGTTTAGTTTATATGGTTTAGTTGGGGCTGGGGAAGCGTAGTTGGTTAAGCGTCGCGTCTTAAAATTGGAATCGTGTGTTCAAATCCCAGTAAAAACAGTAATTTTTTTATTTCCAAAATTCATTTGCCATTATTATATAATAATAACAATTTGTGATTGATGTTTGTTGAATTACATTTACAAAATAATGTCCCTGGCCTCAACATTTGAACAACTAGTGTCGTCAACATTATTTGTTCGAATTTAGACGGGTTTTCAAAGCTTAGATCTTTCTAATGCAAGTAGCCTGCTGCTGTTCGATGAACGGATTCAGATGAAAGTTATGAAAGAGATGATCTTCTTCGTAGTATGTGTGTTCTATTTTGGTCGAAAAAACCTGTCTTGCCTCTATATTGAATCATCAACTCATCAGAGCTAATAATAATGTATAGAATATAGATATTCAATTATTTTTTATTTTAATTTTCTTTATTTTAATATGGTTTAGGTTAAATACGTCGAGCGGTTTGTTGGCTATTGCGCGTAATAGCCTAAAAACCCGCTATGTCAGAAAATATTACTTGTAACTGTGACTTTATTAGCTGTCCTATTGGGCCCATATTATAACTCACAATGCATAATGACCCCCATTTTCGATACCCATCATTACTTTATTTGAATTCAAAAAATGTTTATACTATTTTCTCATAATTCGAAATATGGGTTTTTAGACTTCCAAATATAGTCACTGTCGGGCTGCTATGACGTCGCAAACAAAATTTTCGCAATTCTGGATATATTTCGGATTGTCCAACTATCCCCATCAATAGATTGTTTGAATAATTCCCCATAGAGGAAAAAAGGGGGTTCGGCTCTAACGCTAACCCATTCGGCATTTTCGGTTTTTCGTTTTTTCGCAATTTCACAAAATTGATTCAAGTTTCTGCAAATATGGTTTGACCTGAAGTTGTAATCTGTTTAGAGATATACTATGTGTAAATTTGAATATCCAGCTTCTTTTGGTTCCAAAGATATCAAGGATAAACGGGTGCGGCTAAATCCTCAATTCACACTGTATATAGTAATTTGAAAATTATTCTTGATTAACATAATACATACAATTAATTTTCTTAGAATTAATCTTTCATGACAAGTAAAAATTACTTATACATTAATATTCTGTTCTCGTTATGTATTGAAGTCAATAGTAGAAAAATTCTCTTTTTCATCTGGCTGGAATTTTAATCGAATTCGGGTATATTATCTTTCAGGTACAATACATGATTGTTGTTACGTGTCACGCCAGTGTCTACACCATGATCCTTATGTCAGTGGACAGATTCCTCGCTGTCGTCCATCCCATCGCTAGCTTGTCCATTCGAACGGAGAGAAATGCCTTTTTGTAAGTAATGGCCAATTAATTCCTTTGGTAGCATTTAAATTTGTTTTAAATGAAACATTTATGAAATACCTTTGACAGTGCGATTCTCATGATCTGGTTAGTGGTGATGACGACCGCCATTCCGGTAGCACTTTGTCATGGGGAGACACAGTATCCTTATCAGGGAGGCTCCTTTTCTGCGTGTATATTCGAGACGGAGAAAGGTTACAATAAATTCGGTTTCCACCTCGCTTTCCTCCTCTCCTCGTGCGTCGTCCCACTCACCCTTATCTCTGTCCTTTACGTTTCAATGTTGGTTAGGCTGTGGATGGGCAGAAACTCTTTAGAGTCTAGGTCCGTCATCAAGAGGTACGTAATTTGCCACTCTGCAAACTAGTTACACTCTTATTGCCTTCTTTTGCTCTTTCAGACGTGGGAAACGCAGAGTCACTCGCCTCGTGGTCGCCGTCGTTCTTGCATTCGCCATCTGCTGGTGTCCAATTCAGGTATGCTTATTATTTTATTTTTGTTCTGTCGTGCATCAATGATTGATTTGTGCTACAAGAGTGTAAAATGATTCGTATTTTAACGTGGACATGTGTGTGAAATACAAGCCGTAAGTCGAGTTTTTCATCGGTATAGGAACCGCATTTTACACCGGGCAGAACATTATTTTTTCCTCTAAAAGTGTGCATCATGAAACTCAAATCGATGCCGAAAATTTAATTTTTCGATGAAAGTGCAAAAAATTACTTATTATAGAATAACATTCTTAAATTGATGCATTTTCAGACCATCCTGCTGTTAAAATCTATGGAAAGTTACGAAACAACGCATATAAAGATCGTCATCCAGATTGTGGCTCACGTTCTGGCGTACACCAATTCCTGTATAAATCCCATATTATATGCGTTTCTGTCAGAGAACTTCAGAAAAGCATTTCGAAAAGTAAGTGCCAATTGTTGTGGTATGATTTTTGCTAGTTTTTGTCTTATGAAAATTGATTTCTTTGTTTGTGTGTGTTTCTCCATTAACCGAAGACAGTGTGGAGTAGATCTCTACGAGTTGTTATGTCACCAGCCAATAGAGAGCCCTCAAAAACGACCCCAACAAATGGAAATGGAGCGTCTTACTTAAATATGTTGTGAGAATTGTAGCTTATTATAAAAATATATGCTGTTTTTATATATTTTGTAAAACCTATTTATAAAATTATAAAACTTAGATTGTAATTGGCATCAAAACGACACAAATTGTGATAATGTAAACGATTAAATCAAAAGAAGTCTAGTCCATTAGTTATTTAATTTGAAATCTTACAAAATAAAACAGATAAGTTAGGAACCGCATTGAATATAGATAAATTGACGATATTAAAGAAATTGTATTAAATTATTTCAGTAGAAGGGAGACGTTGTTTATTAGAAGGGTAAATGAGCTCCACCCTTCTCGTGTCCCTTCCACACAACAGTGAAAATTGTCATACACATTTCAAATTCAGGAACATGAAATTCAATTTAAGATTATTTGAAAAATGATCTTGTGAATAACTTGTAAATTGGAATAAATTTATTTTGTTGTACGAAACATGGAACATTATTCCTTAATTTTAATTTACGTACTTTTAACACTATGATCAAAGGTAAGTTACCATTTGTGATATTAAGCCAGTAAGATTATTATTTTTTTCATTAGCTACTGGACTCAGCAATTTTTCTAATAGAAATTTATTAAAAACCACTTACATTCATTATTGATATTGTGATTAGCAGTACTCACTAATAAATCTGAATTGGAATAATTTGGACAGACTTCATCAACAAGTTTCCTTCCTTTGTTCTCAGTATCTGGTATTCTGGGAGCAAATACTAAAGATCCTGTTTTAATGAAGCGAATTTGTGCGTTCGCCAAGTT
The DNA here is from genome assembly GCA_001014945.1 of Clogmia albipunctata. NCBI lineage: Eukaryota > Metazoa > Arthropoda > Insecta > Diptera > Psychodidae > Clogmia > Clogmia albipunctata. The sequence continues at coordinate 3,921 of JXOV01001608.1, forward strand.
TTGGAAACCTTACCCTGATGTCATTTAATTGTCGGGGTATGGAGATTATGATTGTTCTCTTCATACAACGCTCGCCGATGCCTCTTTCGTCAAACAGAACTTCAATTGATCTTTCATTCGGGCAGCAGTTGTCCTTAATATGCTGCACAATCTCGTCTTCCTCTCCACATATGCGGCTGGTACGGTCCGTCACCCAGTATTATTAATTAGTTTTTCAATCCACTTAAAAAGGATTAAAAAAAACTATGTCTTACTTGAATGAAATTTTGATGCTCAACTTTATTATAAAAAAGTAGATTTTCAACAATTTAAGCAAATATTACTAGTATACTCTAACTCAACTTGCTTAAGCTAAAAATAATTTCAGCCACTGTACTTTGAACCACTGCCTAATTAAATCTAAGATTCTCTCAGATTTCTCCCAATTAAATTTAGTTAACGTGATATTAAAAAGTTAACTAAATTTAATTGGGTTAAATAGTTTTCATTCACTTCGATATCAAATGAAATGATTTTATAGAAATACTTTTAAGAGGCATACTTCCTGCAAAGTATCAAAATTACATACTTTCGTTTCTTACAAAGATTTATTTCAAAAGTAATGCTTCATATAATGTGTTTACTATAAAATTACCGGGCTCTCGAAACAATGGGTTCTGATTAAAATCAAGAACAAATTATTAAAAGAGGAAGAAAATTCCACACAAAGTGTTCTTTCAATTTTTGCTTCTGTTCACAGATCATATGATATCATATTGATATATACCGTCTGATTATTTTGAAAAAAAGGAAATTTATAATAGGCCAAAATGATCAACAGGGAAACTAATTCATTTCACAAAAGACTTATTGGTCTAAAATAGGTACCTTTCTATGGACTATCAGTGTTGAGTTACGTTTGTGGAGATGACTACGGATCATATGCTTACTAGCATTTATTCCTACCCCTTTCCTCAACTGCGTAACTGGCATAAATGGCTGCTTTATGCTATCTCTGGATAGCACAAAATTGTATGGATGTAGTTCGAAATTCCATGAGATTTTGTAGGGACCTCAGGAGAATAATTGAGTGGTTATCGGAAGTCGACTGTATAAGAAATATTAAACTTATGATTATTCAAATTAGCAAAAATTTTAAAACATTATTTGACTCAAGATTGAAAAAAAATCCATTGGCTCCTCCAGTCATCTAAAGATATTGTGATTTCGTTTCCTTTTACTAAACACCCCATCTCTGGGGTTCCCAATGTATGCATCGCGAGTCTCCTCGTCCTCTAATCCGTAGTAGAAGAGTCCTAGGCATAGCTGAGGATCTTAACTACCAACTGACATGAGAGCTGAACATACGGTCTTGCTGTTTGTGTAAAAAATCTTTTTAAATAAAGAAACTCAATTTCATATTAAATAAGTATTACTGTTTGTTTCCATCTACCTAACATAAGTTGTATTTAGTTGGCACCTACCTCCAAAGAATATTTTTCCTCTTCCCGTTAGTAATTATTAGAATTCCCGTCACATTACTAAACCAAAGAAATAAGTTATTATTAAAAAAAAAAGTAATGGATAAATATTTTTTGTGGAAAGTAATATTTTCCGGAAATTTGGCACATTATTTTAAGAATGGCGATGTTATACACTTATTTATACCGGTCTGAGTTTTGGGCGGAAATAACGTACGCCAATTTCTATAACGCCCACTCAACACCCGAAACCAATTCATAGCTAAGTTCGCCCCATTCATGTTTTCCAATAATAAAATGCAAACGGTTTTCAATTCAATTTGGCAATTTCAATGAATATTTATCGAATAAATATATTCGTATATGTTTTTTCTTTACAATGTTGCCAAATACGGAGCCAATTAAATTTTAATTATTTACTAGCTGACACGGCAAACATCGTCTTACCATTTTCATTATATTTAGGAAATTTTTTTTAGTTAACAGTCTAAGTCTATGGCGATTAAACTATAATTGAAAGGGAAATGAACCGTGGCAATAAAAGCATCTTTGGTTTAAGTTAATATTTCTTTTTATTTAAATAAGAATGACAGTATAAAAAATATATCTATTCCTTTTAACCGGCCTTCCCCAAATGCCCACAAAATTCGATTAAAATTAGGTTAGTTATTTCTGTTCCGTACGTCTTTAAACAGTGCATTGTCAAAAAGAATTTTAAAGGTGTGGCTCACCTTGAACATGTATGGGCGTGATTTTTATCATATATGAATTTTTAATTCTTAAACAAATAAAAAATAATATAAAAAAATCAAGTGTCACTCCCCCTAACATTTGGGGTTTGTAAAATAAAACTGATCAGTAAGACAGACATTCCCCATATACCCCCAAAATTTCGTTGAAATCGGAATCTTTTGCCTTCAAATATTGTGAAATAAGAGTTTTATACTCGGACTAACTGACCCGGCTACCGTTGTACCACCTGAGAAATAACAAATAAAAATGATGAATAATATTTGTAAAATTTAATAGGAATAAACACAAAATATACATAAATTCGAACAAAAGTGTTTGGACAGAAGAAAATTTTGTGATAGTTAAAAGTTTTAGGAAAAACTTGTGGAAAATGAGGTTGAAAAAACACAGCACTGAACTAATTTAATATAAAAAGTGATAAGATAAATGTATTAAAAGCGAAATTATAATATTCAAACCGAAAATGACAACTTATTGAAATTTTATAAATTTGTTTTAGCACCAAACAATTGAATATTAACCATTTATAATTTAAAAATATTATGTGTAGTTACATGAATCGTACTTCCAATCCCTATTATATAAAGATATAAGATTTTATAATTTAATAAATGTGAAATTAGCATTTCATTCTTCATTTCTTTTTCAATGAACATAAACATTCAGTTGAACTTATTGTTTTTCATATGTTTTTTATCTTGTTATTTGCATGGCCAATATCAGTTTAATCAAGCAGATAAACAAGCTTGTAACAGACGGTTGATTTGAGCCATTGTTCCATTAACAACTATTCGTTCCAATTTTTTTCTTTCAGTACCATTCTGGTTCCATTAATCATATACTTCTTTTTAAATCAATTCCGGTTATTTTTTAAGTAATTGAATGATTTTTTTTACATCTCTATTGGATTTCTTTCTACGTATTCTAGAAAAAAAATAAAAGTCAAGTTAGTTATAAATTTGCAAGTCTCAGAAACCTAACTTTACACAAATTATGATACAAGTTTGAAAATGAAAATTGACTTTTATCAAATAAAAACTTTTACTTAACTAGCAAAGTTGTGAGAAATCATATTAATTTATTAATGACATAAGACTGAATATTATTTCCAATAACTACTGCTAATAATGTGTTCATATTTGGAAAGTAGAATGTTTATCATTTCTATTCCCAGAATCCATTTCAATATGTTTATTAACCTTTACTTAAGAACCACCCACATGTTGGCAATTTGGCATGTAATTTAGTACGAGCACGAATAATAAAACATCATTCTCTAATAAAATCAAAGTAAATTTCGAGGCGATATTATAAAGATCTTCACAGAATTAACGCAACTTGAATTTTTTGTTATTAATTATTAATTCGTTAAGTGAATCTTAAAGGACATTGATCACTGTTTTGCATGGTAGAACACATGGGCAAAGAGCCCCCAGGATAACGCTTGTAGGACCATAAACTTTTCTTTGAAAATATCAAGACAAATAAGAACAATATTTTTTTATAAATAAAACACATCTGAAATTCATCTATTATAATTCAGTGTTTGATGATTAATGCTAAATCTATCTACGTCCTCACAAAAGAAACCGAAACTAATTGGTATTCAATTTCTCAATAACAAACCAATTTATCTATTTCGATTACAATTTATATGATGGTAAGTGACCTATTTGTAGTTTGAGGGCGTGTGTAAAAATATGGAAATTGGGTTGATTCGTCGAATGAAACACAGTTGGGATGAACTTTTCCAGCCCTAGGCTAGGTATAATCAGGGGAATCAAATTATACGGTCTTCTGTGTTAAAACTATCAATTTTCCTATCAAGTTATTGGTAGTCTCTTTATTCCCTAGTTATGTATCAAGAATTTCTGCAATAGTAAGAAGAAAACAGTGTGAAATCGAAAATTAGTAAAGTAGGAGTAAAGTAGCTATATAGTTGATAAAAAAATTCGAGTGCAACTATTTGAAAACTAAAGAAAAGAACTTTGAACTTGATAATCTTACCGGCGTACATTTTTGAAGATTGGATAAAGCCTTATAATCATCCCCACTGAGATAGAACTCGTCCTCTCAATACTACAGTTCTTCAACGGAAAATTGTCTTCTTGATTAATAAATTGTTAATAACACTTCGTGACGAAACGCTGATGGTATTTTTTTTAATAAAAATATCAACATTTGGAAAACTCGGTGTTTTTATTACATTACACCGCTGACAAACCTGCACTCTCTATTACCTGATTATTCAAGATATATTCAGTGAACTTTTGTTTTATTCACTGATTTTCTTATGAAAATAACTTGTAGATTTTATTTTGATTTTAGCAACTAATATGCAAGTAAAGGAATTTTTTAAAGTTAAAAGTAATTTTCGTTGGTTAAATCTAATAATGAAAAAAATTCTAATATAAGTACAAAAATTCTTTCACGTTTATTTAAATTTATAAACAGTAGGATGTCAATAAAAGTGACTTATGCTGCCCTAGTGTGCGGTGCCGATTGGTAGATCTAATAAACGCTTTTAGCCTTTCCCATCACAAAGCGCTAATTATTAAAAATAATCTTTATTTTTAGTAATATATATCTATAACAATAGGGCCAGCAATTGCAATTGGAAGGAAGAGTTAGAACGATATTCTAGAAGAAGCGTATAGCTGTGTCCACCATACACCCAGTGATATGTTATCGTGGATCATGACATTGATCTTATTCATAAAATTTTATGTATAATGATAAATTTGGTGGTTATTGCTTTAGTATAAATGTCTTCAAATGCAATGTTGTCATTTTTATCAAATTCTCAGAAGAATATCCTGAACAATTATTTTCCCTGAATTTTCTGTAAATGATAATTCTTTTCTATTTGACAATGACAATGTTAAATAATTCTTTCTTTTAATTTTTGTCTCAAAATTGATCAAATTTTAAGGGAAATTGTTTATCAACTAGTCAGTTAAATTATATTGATAATCCAAATTATGTTTCAATTTATAAAAATCAGAAATAATTAATTTGAAAATAACTAAAAAATTAAACTAGAGTGTGAATAAAAAGCAAATCTTTTTGTTTATTGAAAACTCTAGAAATATCTTTTACAATATGTGCAACTGAATAAGAACAACTGAATTGGTGATGTGCAAAATCTTATAATCAAATATTTTTATTCGTTTCTTCAATCTGAATTTAGTACTAGATCTTTAGAAAGAAAGAAAGTAACATTTAGTAACATTTAGATAAGATTTCGAACTGGACAACAGAATGGGGTCTTGGCCTCAAGTTCAAATCTCAACATATGACCTTTGCTCTGAGATCCGGTAACACCCCTACCGAATCAATATTGAGCAAAAATCTTACTCAACCTCAACACGTGGCTTACCTAGGAGTGCACATAGATCGACGCCTCACCTGGAACAAACATGTTACGACGAAAATAGTTCAAACCAAGTTAGCCTTGAAGGAGCTCCATTGGCTATTACGCCCTTCCTCCAGCCTTGCCTTACTTCTGAAGCTAGCCATTTTCAAGGTAAAGATTACGCCAATACTTTACTATGCCTTCGAGATCTGGGGCTCCTGCTGTAACACAACAATAGCTTGGGTGGAGCGTTTCTACTCCAAAAACCTAAAGAGCATCGCGGGAGCTCCCTGGTTTATCAGAAACAGTTCCATCTTGAGAGACCTACAAATGCCCACCATCAGGGAAATTGTCACGATTCGCAAGTCCCGCTACAGACACAAACTTCTACACGATATCAACGACACAGCTGGCCAACTATTGGCTCCCACCACCAGTAGACTCTTGAGACAACAGGAAGGCTGAAATTATGTACATAAAGTATTTTGTACATCCTTTACCTTAAACCCATAATCCGTCCCAATATCCCTTGTTGTGTTTACATGTTTTGTAAATGTCCAAATATTCAATAAATAAATTTAAAAAAAAATGTGATTACAGCAAATGATTTTCCCTTGGGATATTTCAACAAAACAATTATCTTCTAGAAAAGGGAAAGTAATAAAAATCCAATATTTAAGATTAGTTTAAAAATATCACTAGTAAACATAATATCTATTAGCATTGGCGAAAACTTAATTATGTGCATCAGAGACTAGACGAAAAAATAAAACCGATAGGTACATAAGAACTGAAATTTTTGTACAGGAAATTCGTCTCAAAATTTCACCTTGCCCTTCATTTATTTGTAGGTACTTATTTGCGATAAAATGTACCTTTTGATATGTATCAATTTATAAGAAATTGTTATTATTTTTTTAAAAATATATTTGCTTTCATGAATTTTCAAACAAAATTATTTGAAATTTTGATTGGCAAAGTGAAATTTTTGTTAGTATACGTATATATTATAGTATAGTATATAAGTGCGTTTTAAGAATGATTGATTATTGTTTAAAAAAAAGAACTCCACAATCAATTGCCTTTTTATTAATGCTTCCACGTGCGGTATATTTCGGTTTATGATTTTCCGTGGCTTCCCAATAATCCTCTTTTCTGTTATTATTATGTATTTAATACTTTCTTATTTATGATTTTAAACCAAAATATATATTGGCTCGTAAACAATTTTTATTGACTTGATTTTGTTTGAATAGAATAATGTAAAATATAACACATTTTATAATTAACTATATATTATGTAACTTATTATATTGATGAGTAAAAAGTTGAAAAGATTTTGTAGGATATTTGTGACACCTAGAACGGCAATGAAAGTTTTTATATATTTTTACACGACACACATACTAATTTTAAATTAAATTTTTTAAAAACTCAAATTTTAAAACGATTAATTAATGAAAATTATTATTTTATTGATGACACATATTGAGCATCCTATATTCACATTATATTGAAGACAAAATTTCAATTTAAGATTCTATTTACTTTGAATAGCTATTTGCAAAATGTTAATTTATTAGTTTCAAAAATGGCCACCAGAGTGTGAACGTATCGATTTGGAAGAAAGAGTCATAAACACAGAAAAACGGTTCAAAGTAGTGTCGTTCTTGTTTTTATATGGGATCCGACTAATTTGTATAAAATTGGCAAATGGGCATGTTTGGCCTTAGTAATATAATTTTTTCCCCTTTCCTGTAAGGAACATGGAGAGTCTTAACCTCAACCAACTGGCTTAGACATTTCATGACTATTTGTTTCCGGTTTATTATTAGTCAATTAATAACACCTAGACCAGTTGAAAAAGGACCCAGTCAATCCTACCTACCCAGGGATCGAACCCTTGACTCCGAAGAGGTAGCCGGATGCGTTACCACATCGGCTATGAGGCCAGTGTTTGACCTTAGTACCATATGTAATATATAATAGTATGTAATTCAAATCTATAAGAAAAAAATTAATAATAAATTATTGGCTCGTCTAAAAATCAAAATTCTGATTGTTTTTAAAGATGGTAAAAAGTGAAGAGAATTGGCAAATATTAATTTTCCTACATTTCTCTGTTCTACTTTTAAGTTAGGACAATAATCCCTTCATTGAAAGAGTAAGGAGGAACGAATTAATTGAAATGGAAATAAGCACTTTGGTCAACGTTGTATTATTTTTTTAAATATTTACTTTAGAATTGAAAAAAGCATTATGTTGTTTTGCACTTGAATAAAAGAAATAAATTGAATTTCCTATGAAATGGGAAACATTTGCTCGAGCACATAAACAAACCTTCTTCTCTCAAAATGGTCTTTCGTGAAAGATGGACTGATTTTCCCCATTTAATTCAACAAATCAAAATATTTAAATTTATTTAGGTTTCTTATAAATATATTGCAATTTTCATTATTAATATTTTTAAAAACATGATTTTATCAAAGATTGTATAAATCAAAGGATACAGTGATACAAGTCGAAACTTATTAGCAGGAGACAATTTTTAGAAAACACTAGTATATTCGTATAATTAGGAAAATCTTCCCACACAGATTTTAACAGAACACCAATAAATCCGGTTAGGAATTCCGGGATTTATGATTTAGGGGGCTTTAGGAGTAATTTACACGAAACCAGAAATTTCGACTCTATTACTTACACCGCTTTTCAGAAACCATTTTGTTTTCTGATTGACGTGATCGAGAAAATCGGGAATGAAAGAACAACGTAATCCGGTGAAATTTCTTTACCGTAAGTATATTATTTAAATTATTAAATTTATCAAATTAAAATTTACAAAAATAAAAAATTCAAAATAAATAAAATTGAATATCATTTTATAATTTAAATTTCATATCAAACTCTCAATAAAACCAGGGATATGAAATACTATTTGTACTTGTGTCTGGGCACGCAATCCTTTTATTTATTTTCCTTTTTTATTGTTTTAACTCTTTGAAACTAAAGATATATTTATAAGCACGTTTAGTTGTTTTAATGTTAAAGGAATGGAATATTTTACCATTGGCATTGTGGGAGTTTAATTTGTATACATGATTTATCTTAATAAATGTCCTCCGTTAACCTTTCCTTTATTCATTATATCATTTTTCATGACAAACTTCAACAAGAACAAATGAAAGGCACTAATTACTTCTTTTGTACTCATAATGATATTTTTTAACAATTGCGATTTTCGTCGGAATTAATGGCTAAAAATCCATCATCATTTAAAAATCCTTAACAAAACAGAAATTTCAAGTACACTTGTGGTAATTTAATTCCATAATTTTCGCTTATAATAAAGTGTGTTTTTAACCAAGCTCTTCATTATTAACATGTTTTAACTTTTTGAATTTTGTTCAGATTTTGAAGTACGGTGCTTAGACAAGCAAATTAAAACAAAAGTGAATAAGATAATAAGCGAATTATATGAATTTAAGATAATTATATAAGAATAATTAAAAATAACCAAGTAAAAAGCTATATTTATTAGTATAATGTATTAAGGTTGTGTGATGTTATTTTTGGGTTTATTAATGTTTTTGTAAAAAAAAATTAATCCAAGAAATTCAGCGTTAAATTCAATGTTCGATAAAAACTCGTATTTTCTCAATGAGTCCAATCCCTGATTTGATTTAATGTATTCATCATTCATTTTTGCTTTTCTCTTTTGTGTTATATTTATTGGAATGGTTAAGATTGTTACGTAAACAATACCTATTAATTAGGAACAATTCTAAAACAAGCCAGTTTGCTATTGATGAATCAATAAAATGTCCTTAACTATACGTCAATCAAATAACTAAAAAGGAATTAACTTTTAATTTAAATGGTAGATTTTTAAAATACATATATCGAACCTCTCTTAAAGCAGCTAATAAACTACAACCATTTAATTTAAATGTAAGAGAGAAAAGTCGAATTTTATTCTCTTTCTTTCATGCAAATTAAACAGGAACAAAAACAGTTATATATGATATACATATTTGAAATTAAAAAATCGGTTTTTGTTTTAGTTTTTGTGTCATTTTATTTAAAATGCGTAACTACAATTTATGAGCATTATTAAACACGTAGGTCTTCTTAAAACACTAGTTTTGTCCGTAACTTTAAAGGACCCCCTCTGTGTTTAATAATGTCGACATAGTTCTCTAATAGTACTTACGGGAAAGACTTTACACCGGAATACGTTACCTTTTCACTCGCCGATTTTCTCAATCACGATGAAAGAGAAATCTTTATTGATTTCTGAAAAAAGGATTTAATCAATTTAGTCAAAAGTTCTGTGTGTGTGTTCGTGTAAATTAAACTCGCGGCGGTTAGTTGGATGTTAATTTATTAACGGCTGAGAATAGAATAAAGAATAACAATTAAATCAGCGCTCATTGCGCTTTGCAAAAATGAAAGATACTTATTCGACGCATTCCCAGTCGAGGGGGCCTGAAGAGAAACAACGGGGATCGAATAGAGACGGAAAGAAGTCGCCGCAAAAACTGTCATGGGATCTGCGCACGTCACAATATACTTTAAGTCTTAAGTCTTTAAGCCTTCTTTAAAACACGTTCTAAGCTCGTAACTTTAAAATATCCATGTTTTTAATAAATAAGCATTATTAAACACAATCCATTTATTAAAAGAAAAATCTTAACAATACTTATTTTGNGATCTGCGCACGTCACAATATACTTTAAGTCTTAAGTCTTTAAGCCTTCTTTAAAACACGTTCTAAGCTCGTAACTTTAAAATATCCATGTTTTTAATAAATAAGCATTATTAAACACAATCCATTTATTAAAAGAAAAATCTTAACAATACTTATTTTGGTCGAAATATTATATATGCTGAACTATTATAATATAATTATTTAAATTTGCATATTGTGTAATTTCGATCAACCTGATTTAATGCCAATTAACTGCTTTAATGCTTTTTTTACTCTATATCGAAAGATTAGCTCTTCGACATGGTAAAAATTTTAAAGTAAATTTTTAAAAGTACGATGAAAGAAATAAAATAAGAATAAATTTGACTCAGTGTCAAAAGTCAGGTCACTGATAATAAAACATTTGAAACCTTTGTTGAACAAAAAATTATATCAACGATTGGGTTATTTACTTGAAAACAAACCGTAGCGATTTTTGATTAGTAGTGTATAAACGAAAATTTCTCATTGAATCATTGCCAAATCATCTCTTCGCTATTGAAAAATTTCTCTGAGAGAAATGTTCTCTTTGCAAAAAATTTCACGTTGGAAACCCAGTTGGAATTTCTAGTATAAACAAAACTTGGTATCATACATATAATTTTAATAGAATATTTAGTTTTTACGGGTATTCGAAATGTTAAATTCTAAAAAATTTCATTAAGTACATAATCTAAAAGTTTAATTATAGTATAAAACTGAATTTATTTAATATAATACACATACATTTCCCTGTGCCAGTGCTGTTTTTCATTTTCCCATATTTCCATGTGTTATTCAATAATATCAATTAACACTAATTTGTTAAATAAGGATAGAAAAACACTAGGAAAATGGCTGGTGATGAATATGAGATAATTTGCAAAAAAGTAATGTAAATGAATGAGAATTATTTCTAGAACTGATTTACGTTAGAAAAAGGTTAAATCGCTTCCCTGATTTTACGATCAGAAGTTAAAAATATGTAATTCTGATTTTTATAAAATTACAGATATCGATTTCTTTGAATAAATTAATTATGGGAAATTTTAATTGAGACATGTTCTTATTTTTAGGAGATACCAAATCAATTTTGGTATTTAAAATGTGTCATGTTGTAATTAATCATTTTGGCATATGTGCGATATCTCCGCAATCAATTATGGTTTCCATGACAATCCCTAATTAATTCCTTGAGGATAAGAAATAGAATGTAATGGAGCATGAAATGTTGTCCCTTTAATTCATTCGACAAGAAAATAGCAAACATTCTTCGTAAGCTAATTTACTAATCTAGTTTGACACCAAGGCTACTGCACTAGAAGCAGCATTTCGAAAATAAATATTTCAAATGTATCATAAAGGTAACATACTCTCCATTTTATACTTTTACGAAAGGTGTCTTCAATCAAATTTTAGATAATATCTATGAGTCTATCCACTTGATCTCATTTTTTTGGCACGAAGAAAGTGAGTTAGTTCAAATTAAATGCGCGGGGGCAGTTAAAGTTGGTTAATTCTTTTGTGCATTCAACTAATTTAAAACTCTAATATCATTTGAGACATTTAAGACAAGTGTTTCATAATGTCTCACTCATTGTCCTTATGGTCTGAATTGAATAAATAGCTATTTAAAAAGACAGAACATCATTATCCCCACACATATAAATAACAACAAATAAATTATGCGAAAGACTCATCGCATTAATTTACATGTAACCATGAAAAATGTGATAATATTATCGAAATATGTTGTTTACGAAGTTTTCTGAATTACACCCACGATAAATTGATTAAAATTGCGTATCGGCAAAAAGGCAGTATCTGGTAAATTATGCAAAAGCATGAAATGAGAACAGAACAAAATTTTATTGTGGATTTCCTTAAATTAGATTACTCAGAAATAAACATTTTATATGTTTTGGTATCTTGACTTTGAGTGATTCTGTAATTAAGTTTTGCAGCTTGCTATTGGTATAGAATGGTAATTTAAAAGATAACATATTGGAATATGTATACGTAAATTAGAGAACTTTTAAAAAATTAATTTGTGAAAATACAGAATTAATTTTATTCACACTAGTTTCAAACAATTTAATTTTTATATTCTAACAAGCTGGACCCGGCAAACGTCGTCTT
>JXOV01001611.1:0-20785 GCA_001014945.1 Clogmia albipunctata
ATATTAAGCAACAAAAATTCATAAAATATTTTAAATTAAAATCCATCTATATTAAACTTCAAAATTCATACAAAAAGAGCCGGACTAACTCCCACTAAATAGACGAGTATGAACGGTTTCTAAACAAGAAGTTTCATTTTGTATCATTTGAAGTTTAAAACCATGAGAAATTCTACTTCGGATCAATTTCCATAATAAAAAAAGCTTACCCTTCTATAATAAATTACAATTTTTGTTTGATTTTCGCAATGAAGTAACGAAACAAATAGAATCCAAAAACTTACCTCTTCATAGTCTAGGCGAGCGGTGAGGGTGAAGACTCCAGTTTGAGGGTTGAGTGAGAAGACGTCGTTGCCCCAATCGGAAATGACTGTGTAGGAGATCATTGAGTTGGCTCCCATGTCTGGATCTGTGGCGGTGATCATTCCGACTTGGTAGCCCCGAGGAGCGTTCTCAGGGACATCGAAAGAGTACGCTTGCTCGTTAAACATGGGTGGATTATCGTTGGTATCGGTCACCTGATGAAAAGGAGAGAAGAAAAGAATCGAATTTGAAATAAATAAACACTTTTCCACAAACAACGGGGAGAGACAAAAGATGGTATGCGAATGGAAATTAAAGACAATATAATAAAAGAAATGCGCTGTTCGATTAAGAGTCGCCAAGGGGCAAAGTTTGGCCAATGCCATGATGCAAAAGTGATGGTATGTTAATTCTAATAATAATTAATATATTATTTTATTCTTGTGTGTGTTTGTGTGAAAAACGAACAAAAATAAAAGAGATAAATTTATTTGCAATTATTGTTGGATTAAAACTGTGTGTGTATGCAAAATACATGATGAATGAGTTTGGATTGGAGCGCCTATTCCAAAGCCTCTGTGCCCAATATTATAATGTCATTAAAGTAACAGTTACAGAACATGATCATCATCCTTGATATACGTGGCTCTCGGATAAAATTATAAATAAATAAAAGTTGGAAAAGGACTCGAGGGCGAATTCAATTTATGTGTCGACTGCGAGAGAAAGAGATGGAGTCTCTCAGCTTCTTCAGAACAGCAGAGGAATGATACGTGATCGTGATAATAGTTGACCATATGCGATGTGGCTTCTCTTTTAGCCTCGATCTATTTAGATATTTCCAATTTTTTCTGCGATCCTCCGCCAGTTGATTGAATGATCCATTAATAATCTGCAGCAATGCAACTGATCGCAGTGTCTGACTGTCCCTCCAAGGTGCAAATGGCCAACTCTGGCTGAATTCCGTGTAGTTAACACTCCTGCAGAAGTGCTCCAGCTATAAAATTCAATTGCATGACACTGTTCTAGTTTTATTAAGGAAGCAATATAATATGCTGATGATCATGTTCTGCTAAGAACGCTCTCCATGGAGGATCGCAAATGATCAACATATGGGTAACTGTTTTTAAATGGATTTTTAGATTCCGGGGGAATCACATTAATTAGCCGTCAAAACATAGGTCACGAGATCGTCCATTTGAGAGATCGTAAATTGATTTAATCAACCTCGATTCTATGACCATATAAAAAGCGATCTTAAGGATTTTCTTACCAGTTAATAGCCTTAAATAATCAAATGGTTTCTTAGTAAAATATTGGATCCACTTAAATCGGACTATATTTATCTAATTCCTTCCAAATTAAGAGAGCCCCATTTCAAAAGCTAAATCACGGTTTGATTAAGTGGTATCACGAGTTCTTATCGATCATTGCTGTGTGTATACTTTAAATCAACATGATCGTACTCGATCAAAGTGCTTGAATTGATCTGTAGAATTGCCTGAGAAAATTTTATATAGAGGATCCATAACAAGGTATTGTCTTTTCAACACCTCAGTCACATCACAAAAAAGAAGTTGGTCTCTCTGGCCCAATGAAATGGAATGGAGGATCTCACAAAAGGCAGCCATTGTCAACATTTTGGTTAGCCAACACTTGACAATATTGTTATCCGCTTCTGCTGAACCGCCTTCTTCCCCCATGGATCACGATCCAAATGAATTACGTCTTAATTATATTATATTCAAATTTCCTGCATTATTAGACGCTTTTCTTATTCTCAATCTATTATTATACTTTTAATATTTCTCACTAGTTTTTATATTCTCTCTCTCGCTCTCTCTCCCTATTATGTGATCTGTTTGTGTAAAGTATATTTGTAAGACATCTCTTATCCTGCAACTTGAAACGACTTGAGCCGATTTTTACGGGGATCTCTCCACTACTCTCGATCACTCGCGATCGCTTCATCCCGCGCGCGGCCTAAATGAGCGATGATGAATAGGGGATTTTATGTGCGTGAAGCCACTCTTTCATCATATGGATCTTCAGTATATGGCTTGGCTTGTCGTCAGCTTAAAGAAAACCATCAAATGTCGGGCCATTGATTCTTTTTTCACGGGCGCGAGACTCGGAATGAGAATAAAAGCAAAAAGAGTTTTTGGACTGTGAAAAAGAGACGAGGTTTTTGACTAGAAAAAATAAATCATTATTATGGTCCTATTCAACCAGAGCCAACACCACCACCAAGCGATTACATGGATGTGGAACAAGAAGACGACGACGACGTCAAGAAGAAGAATTCGATCTCACTGTTGTGAGCAATATTCAAATTTTAAATTAAAATTCATTGAATATGGTGTTGTACAATAAAGACGAAGTAATTGAACAAAAGAGCGACCTAGACAATTAAGATTTCTTCTTCTTGGTCTTGATTGTTTCGTCTCGCACTCTTTTCTGCTCGGTAGTAGCTGTGGTAGTGCTCTGGTGGAGGATTTGCAACTATTTTTTCGGTTTTAAAAGAATATTTAGAAAATACTTAGAGTTGACATCTGGGCTGTTATTTTAAAGTGTTAAAGTTGATTGTAGTTAATTTTCATTTTTTACATTTTAGTAGCTATTGCTTCCTCTATAAAGTGGCCCATAAACGTACAGTGTGCAGTTATGCATTATTATTCAATACCCGCAGACAATCTTAAATTGTGTAAATACACCAAATTTATACTTTGTGCTAATATTCAATTACTAAAATATATAAATTCAGTTTTTAGTAGCCCAAATAGAAAATATATTTTGACAGAGACTTTCCTTAATTGTATTGTATTTATTGAGACCATTATTTTGTACTGGGTTATATTCTTAATGTTTACATAATATTTTGGAAAAAAATATCTTCTAAATATGAGAATGAATTAAATTTCGTAAAGAACCAGTTGGAAACTTATAATTAAACAATCATATCTTTTCGAAAACTCATTTCAATCGTTTTGTAGAACTTTACTCGAGTTTGATTAAGGTTCGTTTCCCAACACATTGTTGAAATAACTATTTCATGGGAAAATGAAACCCTATTTTTTCCAATATTTTACATAAAATTATGTTATGTTCTAAAATTAATATATTTTAAACCAATGAATAGAAATATCATTATTAATAAACTAAATGAAACACAATAAAATAACTATAACTAACTGAAATCGAAAGTGTATTCAAATAACTGCCACGGTTGTATAGGGACTCAGATAGTTACTTCCGGCAATCTGTTTTGGTAAACTCGATACGAATATTCTTTTTCCCCTCTAGGAAAAGATTCCAACTGGAAATGGTAACGGCTTTCATTGATAACGTCACTATATTTGAATTTCATATTTTTCCAAACAAATCTATTGATATTGTTAATTTTAAGTTATATTTCAACGTATTTATTTTAAAATACACAACGGATTGATCAAGTACAGTGTTTAGAAGTGATTTGAAGTACAGAAATTGTGTTGCGCAAACGAAAAACAACAAAATTGTGGAATTTTCTAGAATTGAAAAAAAAATCATTTTTTTAAAATTAACTTGATTGATAGGGCTTTGATGAGTTATTTTGGTATAAAATTTAATTTCATTCATATTTCAACTCATATTCAAATAATTACTTGGTTTTTCCAAGTGAAAATATAAAGAATGTGTTCTACCTATAGTTATTCTTCGCTTCTATTATCAAAAGTAAAATAATATTGCGTCAAAATAAATATATCTAAGAAAATAACCTGAAATACGAATTTGTTCCGCTGCTTGAAGGGACGGAACAGAATTACAATGTATGTTTTTGTTGTAGACTCGGGGAACAGGAACCGATTAATATAATATTATTTCAAATTTAAACACACTTATACTTTTCATGAATCATATTTATTTAATTACGAAAGGATGAAAGAAAATACCAGAAAAAATGATGATTAAATTCAATGATATAAAAATATTTTAATGACTGTATTCAAATATCTGCAAAAGAATGTACACGGACATTTCATAATTTCCATAGTTAATAAAAAAAACAAAAATTTTGCCTAATATTATTATTAACGAATGTCCATTTTATTAGTTGTAAATTTTTTAATTCAATAATGGACCATGTTTCAATTTTTCAAAACTATTCATTACTTTTTCAAACTATTTTTTAAATCTACTATATTGTTACCCTATTTTGTCTAGGAATTTCTTTCATCCTCTAGAGCACCAAATCGTGCACTCTGTCCTAGTGTAACTTCATTGGAATTGAAAAGCAATATTATGAGGTAAAAATATAATTGCAACAATTTGGACAGGCTGCTTTTCATCTAATAAATTAAGCTCTCTTATTGCGCCAATCCAATAGTAATACGAAATTAAATTGCACAAAAGCGGGGAGAGACACTTGAACAATGATACGTTGTTGTGCTGTGTGTGTGTGACAATATGTGGTGAAAGCGTTTCTCCCCTGTTTAAGGCCATTAGGCAATTGGATGTCATTCGGCTCGAATTCTATGGGAAATTAAATGTGTGCATTTACTTTTTTAAATGATTTACAATGGGACACTGATTACCATCGCTAATATGTGCATTTTCGATCTTGATTATGTCGCCATTTCCTCGGCCTCTTTCTCCTCTATTCGGCCGCTAAATGGCTTATTTGCGGTTCCCATTTCTTCGCCCTGACATATCTTTCTCCATTTCTCTCTTTCCCCGGGATAGTATTCGCTTATTCATATGGACTTTCTTCCATCTTCAACTTTTCTAACTTTGTCTTGATGCCGCACATGCTATCAAATTTCATATTTTGCAAAACGAAATGCCTCGTTCTTTGGAAAGTAGAGAAGAAATTGTTCTAGATTCTGATGTCATGATTAGTTTGAAGGCTGATGCATTTATTATTATTAAATAATATTTGGAATTAAAATTTATGGAGAATTTATCCAGAATATGGGTCAGGTTTCAATTGTAATGAAGTTTAACATTTTTCTGAGTATTGGTAAAATGAGGAGAAATAGTATTTCCAATTAGTTCAGAATATGATTCATTATTGAATAATATTCCTAATTATTATTATTTTATCTGTAGTGATCAAATCTTTTGAAATAAGTTTGCAAAAGTGATAAAATTGTTTTTCTATACGAGTATAAGTAAGTTTATTTCTGATTTTTTACCCAATCTTTCAATGTAAACGATAACAATAATTGCTTTGTTAATGTTGGATAACTGATCAAACTTATGTTTCTTTTGCTTTGCCACCACCAGAATAATTTATACTGATGTTAAGATAAATCTATTCTAATTGTTCATAATTAAGATCTTTTAATTGATTTTCGTGTTTTAATTATGTTTTTCTTTTAAAAAATCAATTTCATTTCAAAATTGGTAATTAATGTTTAAATAAAAATAATATAAATTTGAAATGAAGATAGATAGTTATAATTATCTTTTTAATACATTATAAAAAAGAAGTTCAAACCAAAAATAAAAGTGTGTTCAAATCAACGTTAATTAAGAATAAGATCGCACGGATTTTCTTTCGTGAGCTTGTGAGGTCCGTTTGAGATAGTCTGATTTAAAATGATCACTACATACGTTTATTTTGTAAACCAAACTCTTTACTTTAAGAAGTTTACACTATTTCAATATTTTTTTTATTGACAAACAAAGATATAACCCCAATATTTCCACATTTCGGCACAAAACAGCTGTTTTCACTATTTAAACACCAATATTATCTACTTAGATAGTTATTACCTATTCGCAGGAGGTCCCGGGTTTGAATCCCAATCATAGTTTACAGGTTACGCTTTCCTAATAACTTTCTTTTGCTTTCTGTCTTAATTCGTTTACAATTCTGTATTTTAAGAAATTTCTATCCAAATTCTTAATATCCTAATTCAAGACTTTCCTATCCTATCAAGTTTCAATTTCCATTGTGGAAGGGAATGGTACGAACCATCTCATAAACAACAGTAAACAAAATCAGCTTTGGATGTGAAATATCATTGGACAATTGGCAATGAGGTAATCACTCATTCCAATTAACAATGATTACGAAACACAGATAGTGTTTGCTTTAAAAGTGCCTTATGTTCCCTTGTTGAGATGAAAAGTTTTTTTTAAATACTTTATTTACATTTTTTATTGAATCATTCGTAATGAATTTTAGAAGGTTTTTGAGTAATTTAAATATGTACACGGCAGACAACAGAATATATACAAAANTGATCAAACTTATGTTTCTTTGCTTTACCACCACCAGAACAATTTAACTTTAAAAAATGTTCATAATTTCTATATTTTATGGACAAACAAAGAAACTAACGCCAATATTTCTACATTTCGGCAACAAAAGAACTTTCTTTAACCATTTTAACACCAATTTATATTATCTTTGATAGTTATTACACGTACTTAAATACTTTAAAACTCTTTTTATCCACAATTTAAAGTAATTGTCTTGANTTAATCTGCGGAAGCCCCTATCATGATGATGAAAAGTTAAAAAAAATATAGTTAATACACGTACTTAATTACTTTAAAAATCTTTTACTCCCAATTTAAAGTAATTTTCTTGACTATAACTCACTAGCCACCAACCAAAACAAAGTTCGACAGAGGGGAGTTTACGTAGTACAACAACAATCGGCATGAATTATCATGTTCAGCGACTTTGATTATATTGGTACTTGGGAGATTATTGCTTATTTATGTTTCTTGTAAAAGTTTTTAACGCCTTCTTACATATAGTTAAAACATCCTTCTTATCAATTAAATTTAAAGTCGTTCGACACAATTTCTTTTAAATATTTCTTGTCTTTAATTAATTTAAAGATTTCAAATTGGAATTCAAATGTGAAAAATTACTACAAATAAAAGAAGACTAACCTGAATGGTGACTGTGGCGTCTGTGAACTGGACACTGTCACTGACACGAATCGTCAGTTTATAGGTTTCTCTAAGTTCTCGATCCAGAGTGTCTCTGAGCCGAAGAACGCCTGTTTCCCTGTCCAGAGTGAAGTGGTCGGTCGGGGTGTCATCCTCGGCGCCTGGAGTGGGCACCAGGCTGTAGGAGAGGTGTCCAATGGTGTCTGGGTCTGACGCTCTGATGGTGGCCACTGGCTGGCCGGCGCCCAGGTCTTCCGAGACGCTGATCATTGACGGCAAGTCGTGAAACTTTGGCGGACTGTCATTCCTGTCCATCACATTCACTCGGACCTGGAAAAAAGAGAAAAAAATAAGTCATCTTTAAAATAATATAAAAATATTACATTATCTAAAACATTCTTTTAAACATTAATGATAATCAGAGAAATTCCACTAATGCAAATTAGGAATGTATCGGCAATGTCTTATTAACCGGAAAATGGATGAACTGAAAGAGGTTTATCTAGAGAAACAATCAGCGATTTCTGCTGAATGTTTTGAAGAAGAATAATGTCAGGGAATTTCACTGATGAGATGACGGAAAGAAATGCTTCAGTCGAGAGAGGAGTCGATTCTTTAAAGTTCTGCAAATCTAAGAATGTCAATCACGTCTCTTAGACGATCCTGCCCAGATTGCCATTGAAGTCTTGTGTCCCAGCCCTGGGTAATTCTATCTCTCTCTCCCTGCCTCCACTGATTGATTTGAATAGGAAACAGGGCAATCAAATTATATATCGCTGTGCATTGATTTGCAGATGCTGTTCTCGTTATCCAATTGTTCAATTTTGGACTGATTAGATTTGCATTAATTACGATTCTTGGGTAATACTCGTAGGAAAGACAAGAATTAGTTATGTGAGTCTGAAGGTTTACAATATTAAACGACAAAGTTGTAGATTACAACATATTTTTGAGAACTTGTCTCTTTTTTAAGTAAGCGTTTTCCATGCCTATTTTTATTACAATTAGCCCGCTATTCGAGAACCGCACACGTGGGCAGTAAAGGTTAGTCACTTTTTTTTCTCGAAAGGTTAAAAATATTTTATTTTATATAGTTACGGTATTAAGAACAATGCTCATCTACATTTTTTATGTCCGAATATAAAGCTCATTGCAATTAGAAGTTCATCACCTATGAAATTGTAAACAGGAAATGCATTTTTTTACTCTTAAACTTCACAACCTCATTACTTCATTAAGAAACTCTTTTATAGTTCATTATTTAAGCTTTAATGCTTAATAAGTGCCTTAAAGTATCACCTTACTTAGGGAAATAAAACAAATAACACTTCATTTAAGTAACTGTTTCAACTGGAATATGCAAATCTTTTAGTTTTGCCAGCCATTTCCCCTTATTTTTGCGTAGTATCGTAATTGTAATAAATAACAGCCGAGTGAATCGGACAGAAATGCAGATTCAAATTTGTTGGCCGTCATAATTTTGTCCAGTGAGGTTTTTTTACGGCATTGATTATATTGTGTGGCATCACAACCGGCACCACACACACACACAAAAAAAGAAGGAGGAAAAGAAAGAGCGAGCCCCACACGGGAGATTCTCATTCGCAAAATAATAATGCGAAAATATATTGATAGCACGCACCCTAAAGGTTTTTGTACTGGAAATGTTCCCATGATGAGAGAGATCTTTCAGACAGGCAGTGCGTGTGTACCTGATCCCCTTCCGCCGGTCTTCACTTCGCTGCTGACTTTTTTTCTTCTTATTTTATATATTCAACTGGGCAAAATGCAAAAGACCAAAAACTGAGGCTTGAAGAACGCTTTACGTAGGTTTTGGACAATTATTATTAATAATCCTCAAATTGGGCACGTTTCAGAGCCCCAACAAAAAAAAGCAGCACACAGAAAGAAGAAATGGCTGTTGTGAGGGGCTTTTAGCTGGTACTGAACTGTTTCATTATCAAAACACATAAATCAATGCCAGACCTCATTCAAATTCGCGATCGGAGGGACTTGGCGTGCTTTTTGTTCGGTCTTGGGCCAAACTTTGATGGCCCATAGGTGAATAATACTCACCTTAGCATATTATTGGAAGCGACAAAAACAGCATTCTGTCCTATCGCGTGTAAAGGAATTAGGGTTGTCAATTTCATGTCCAACTGGTAAATGGCATTTCTATTGGAATGTGGGTAATAATTAAAGAAAAATTCCTAAGAATGATTTGATTTATCAAATCAGAGCTTTGAAAGAATTTTTATTTCATTTATTTAAAATTCTATCTAAGAATGACATCCAATTTATACAACTGTTATGCAAAATGTAATACTTTAATGCAAGCCTTAAACATAAAACTGATACTCAAGTACTAATATTTCTTTTGTCACAGACGTTTTTAAAGAACTACTGTTCTAATATTTTATATCATTAAAATGGCTTGTNTTAAGATTCTATTTAACAATTTTTTCCAATTTATACAACTGTTGTGGAAAATGTATTTTTTAATGTAAGCCTTAAACATAATTATTAAGTTACTATTTTATCATCATCTAATTGTAGAAATGAAACAAGGATTTCNGTAAATGGCATTTCTATTGGAATGTGGGTAATAATTAAAGAAAAATTCCTAAGAATGATTTGATTTATCAAATCAGAGCTTTGAAAGAATTTTTATTTCATTTATTTAAAATTCTATCTAAGAATGACATCCAATTTATACAACTGTTATGCAAAATGTAATACTTTAATGCAAGCCTTAAACATAAAACTGATACTCAAGTACTAATATTTCTTTTGTCACAGACGTTTTTAAAGAACTACTGTTCTAATATTTTATATCATTAAAATGGCTTGTTTCTTTTTAAAGAACCAAACATTAATGAAAAGGAAATTATAAACACATTATCAAACAAATGTTGGTATAAAAAATGTAATAACAATTGATATACTTCATATTGCAATGAGGGGTTTAAACACTAGTTCATTAAAGTAATTTTTTGCAGACTACTGTTTTATTATTCTTAATGTATAACCGATTTTTATTTAAAATATATAGTTATCATTTTTTGGTTTATGTGATTAGTGTAATAAAGGTTAAACGCTTATTGACAATAAGGTTGTCTGGATCTGTAAATTAGCGATAATATTGTAACAAAAGACTTTTAAAGTGATTAAATACGTGTAATAATTACTTGAGACAATAATTTTTGGGTCTAATAAGTTGAATATCACTTATTTTGTTAAATGCGGACAAATCGCAAAAATTCTCTCACCCAATGCAGTCCAAAAGTATTGAAATTTTAAGAAAATAGTGTTATATTCGGTACAAGATAGAATCCGATTTATCAGCTATATACATGTATTTTTCTTCCGACTTATGACGTCACTTAAAATCCGGACAACTTATACAAGGATGAGCGGTTTGGGTTAAAACAAAACATTTCAGGGAAAGAACTCTTTCAAACTCTCTTTTTAAAAAGAGATTGTTCGAAAGGACAACGACATACGAACAAAAGAAATGTTATATAATTAAGAATTAGGAATTTGTTAATGAAAACAACAGATATTTCAAACACCTATATATATATTTTTATAACAAAATGAGGGATTTACTTAAATGTATTATTAACAAATTAAAACAAGAGAAGCATGTATCCGTTGTCAAATAATTTGATTTATTTATGCAATTATGGAAGGATCTAAACATTCACTAGTGTTGGTGAAGTTTTTAAATTCTTTATCAAATATTTATGGCCGAATTTAAACAAATTAATTTACTTTAATATCATTTCTCAATAATATATATTTAAGGTAATTTAAAATCTTATTTTATCAAATTGGAAACTATTTACCCTTATTTATTTAAATATTCTAGATACTAAAAGATAATATATTTCATATACATTTATAAGAAAGATGATAATCATTTCAATCATCATCTAATTGTGGAAATGAAATAAGAAAAAAAAATTAAATATACAAATCCTAGACTTTTTAAAATTTCTGTGTTTTTTGTTTTAAATTTCAAAAGGTTGTACAGAGATCATGGCCAATACGCATTACTGAACACACTGACTTTAAAAAGGTCCCTAATGTTTAATGATGTCATTTTTAACAATCTAAAATTAGTTGTAGGTATAAAATAAATCTTTTAAAAAGAAAAGGCGTTTCGTTAAATTAATTAATTCAAGTCAATCAGAGTTATTTGATTTGGTTCGGGGCAAATATTTGGATCGTATAATTAAAAATAGAAGAGAAATTTCTTCGAGAATATTTAGTTTCAAAACATTCTCTTATAATTTTTGACATCATAGCTAATATAGAAATATAATCATGCTATAAATAGCATATAAGAACACTAATTACGTTAAATTGGACACGAATTCCGATGCCAAAAAGACCCCGTGGTTCAATGGGATGGAAGAGAGAAATAGTGAATGTCCAGAGTGGATTGAAAAGTTCTACTTATCTATGTCAAAGAAATGCAGGAAACCATCAGCTAGCTCTGGACGGACGGTCACACGGAACGGGATTGCCCGATTGACGCCGCGGCGAGGAATATGATTGGCTTCCCATTTCGCTAACCGACACGCCGCCGATTTGTTTAATTAATTTGTAATATCTGCGCTCAAATGTCAATGTTGATTAATGGCTTTTTAACCATTGGTAACGGCAATTGTCAGCGAGCCACTGAACTGTGAATATCAATCTGTAATTGCCCACAATAAATGTTTGTTCAATTTATACGAGTGTATAAGAGTACAAACAAATATAAATAAATATAGATATATATAGAGAGAGGACTACATGTGTAATAATAAATAATAATTCAATTAAGTCGATGCCGACGCCATGTGTCGAAATCGGACTAAATGCGAAATTTCATTTGATTTTGATACCAATAGGAGGTTGACCACAGGATTTCTCATTTATGTATATGGGACCAATGGAATATAGTTTTAAATCATTTAGTTTTCAATCACGTTATTTAGTTGCTAGTAGTTTTCATATAACCATTAGAAATAGGATTTAATATCTTTTTAAAATGAAAATACTACAAATATCATAAAAATTAAGCAATTCACTAAATAAATAAATTGATAATTAAATGTTACAATTGTATTTTTATTATTTAATCGTGTACATAAATAGTAATTTAGTTCAACCATGTTCTTTTCCTGGTCAATGTTGTTTGTCTCCATTTGACAACTCCTCTTCCCCATGCTGCTGGTAAGAAGGATTTGCGGTTAACGTCTGGAACCTTGGTGTTTCTATTGCCAATGACGAGTTGACTCGCGAGTTATTGTTTAAATTGGTCAAATAATTTTTACTTCCAATACTCGGAGCTTTCGTATTTTGAATAAGTANTGGTCAATGTTGTTTGTCTCCATTTGACAACTCCTCTTCCCCATGCTGCTGGTAAGAAGGATTTGCGGTTAACGTCTGGAACCTTGGTGTTTCTATTGCCAATGACGAGTTGACTCGCGAGTTATTGTTTAAATTGGTCAAATAATTTTTACTTCCAATACTCGGAGCTTTCGTATTTTGAATAAGTACCTCCATTACGTAAATGTTCTTGAACTTATTTTAAATTAGAAAAAATATAAAATATTCGGCACCAAAAAACAACTGTCACATACGGCTGCTTAGACTGAACTCATTATGATAAAAAAAATAACAATATAATTTTAAATTACTACAGAATTTCCGTTATTATTTCAGATTGTCTAGTTTTAACTGATTTTAATGTGTTTAGATAACCTGAAACCAAAACTAAATTGTTTTTATTTTGCAAAATGATAAATTGTTTTAAGAATGGGGCTTTTTAGAAGTAAATTTTAATTTTAATACTGTTTTTAAACGTAAAGTGGTATTCAATAACTTAAATTAAGAATTAATTTGTCTTCTTTCTGGATCCCTATACCCTTATCGATCAAAAGGACGAGCTTATGAAAACATTAGGGATATGATATGACTCATTATAGTGGCATAATTTTGTTGATTAAATATCGGCCTTACAATAGTTCTGTCCTACAATGACTGTCTCTATCCTTTCATTTCTGGCAGCTTTTTCTTACTTCATAAGGAAACCTATAAAAACTAGATTCTTAAATAATTTCTTAGCAATAACAATGATCCTAATTACAAACAAATCATAAAAAAATAGATTATCCTATGAATTAAATAGTTATTTGTGCTACAAGAAGGGTGTAAAATGGGCCGTTTCTTTAACAAGGAAATGAGTATGAAATACGAGCCGTTATGCGTGTTTTCCATCGTTTACAAGTTAAAAAACGAATTCTATACCCGAACAGGGCATATTTGTTTGCACTCTCCTTAACAATTTACCTAAAATTAATTTTTAAAAATTTGGCTGTTACAATGGGCTCTATTTGAAGAGTTATTTGACTGTTATAACGGCCTGTATAAAAAATTCTACAGTATATTCCTCAAAATGCCGCTGAAGTTTTAATTTAGAACCACATTTATTCCTAGATTTCTGTTTTATTTTCACTAGTGCTGCCTACTTTGATTGTGAGTTAATTTTTCGGAATTCTTGAAATATTTCGGATTGCCTTATTATCCTCATAAATAGATTATTTAAATGAGGGTTCATTTATACCGCTTACCAATAAAACAAGAGAAGTTTCTGCGACATCTTGTTCCAGAGATATCAAGGAAGAATCGTGGGTGCTTTTATAGAACTACTTCGCGCTGTATATTTTGAGACATTCTATGCAAAAATTAGTTCATTTTCTGCACACCCAAAAACTTAAGAATTAGCATTTAGTACCAAAGATCAGTTATGGGAAATGTAAAATGATATTCATTTTAAATTTTGTTTACAAAATAACAGTAACAGAACTTTTTGCATAAAGTATAAAGGTTTTCACAAAATATCTTTAAAAATAAACGATTATCTCTGAGAGTCTAGTTGGTTTTAAATGTTTGAGATTCTGATATGGGAGAAGTATTAGAATTATCTTTATATATTTATTATTTTCATTCATTCAATAAGGCAAGTATTACTTGAGTCCCACACCCTATCGAGAATATCTGTCGAAAATGTTGCTATCTCCGATGATATAATCCGCTGATGGCCTATATAGGATAAGAAGGGGGGAATGGCATTGCCATTGAGATCATTTTCTCGGTAATGACCATAGAAAGGTGCTATGGAACACAGCAGAAAATTGGGTTTCGGAGATAAATCTGTGCACGGCAAAAACCCGTTATTCAATCACGGCGAGGGCTAGAAGTTTGATATAAACGAACAAAATAAATAAGTGAAAATAAATAATGTCTGTCTTTGGAAATTTGTCAATTAGCGCTTGATATATTGGCAGTAATAGGTACAAGGAAGTTAATCTGATGATGGCCGACTAGCAATTAAAGTTGTTCATAACAAATCAATATTGCCAGTCAATAGAGGGGAAAAGAAGACAACGGCAGCAGAGATGAGCGCTTGGCTTGGCTTCGTCGATCAGCAGTGCTGCAGGAAAGTGGATGTCGTAGTCATCGTCGTCGACTTAGTCTTCAGGAGGAATAAGAAAACCGATAATAAAGAGAGACAAACCGAACGGCATTGATTGCAATAAACCCTAAGGTAATATAAATACATAAATTTATCGAAATTGAAATATATCATTGTTGTTACAACAGAAATATTTTGTATGTTCATGACCTTTACCTATAGGGTGATATGAAATAAATACTGAAGATTATTAAAATTCCTGTGCAATGTTACTGAAATATAATTATTTTTAAAAAATATTTGAAGATACTCTTCAGATTTTTGATAATAGATAAAAAATTGGGCCAATTCAGGATTAGAGGCCTAACCAACAGATTTTTTAAGAAAGAAATTCCTTGAATTGCCAGAAAGATGGGGAAGAGTAGCTAGCGATGGACAATACTTTGAATATTAAATTTCACATCATTTTTACGCAATAAAGCATTGATTGTTGAGAGAAAAAACAACAAGAACTTATTTGTACTCCTAATAGAAATAACTTGATGTGGCAAGTAAATGAAACCTTTACAATAAAAATGTTGAACTGAAGAAAGGTTTAAAAATATTAATACTTAATGGAAAGGTAATAATAGGCGCGCGCCAGTTAGAAGCGCAGTATGCAAAATTCATACAAAAANAGGATTAAAAATGTTAATACTTAATCGATTGATAATAATATCTATATGAGAATCTTAATCGATTATATTAATCTGTTATAAATAATAAGATNAAGACAGTTTGCTTTGTTTTCAACTCTGTTTAAACTCTGTTTTAAACTAAATCAGCTTTAAATATCTTGTGTCTGATAATTACCAAATTGGCACGTTCGCCATCTTGCATTAGTATTGGTTTTGTGTACAAATATAATTTTAATATTATTATTTCTTTACGTTGTCTTTCTACAGGGTTTAGCACTATTATCAATATGAAAATCTTAATCGATTATATTAATCTGTTATAAATAATAAGATTTTTGGATATCACGGGCATAGTGAGTGCTATTTACAAGGTTCGTGGGTTTAATAATCGGCCGTATTATCTAAAAGTCTTTACATTTTATGATAAAAATGTACAAGTCTATTTAAATAATGGTTATTTAAAAAAAAATTACGCCTATGATTCAAGCAACTAATTTTATTCTTATTTTATTTCCACCATTAGGTGACATAAAAGAGGATTTTAATTTTTGTATAATCTTCCTTAACATAAGAAATATTATCTCTCTTTTGATCAAATAGTCTACTTTTCTTTTAAACTATTAAAAGAGATAATTGCATGTCATCACATATTCTGTTAATTTTTAAACCATCGCATGGCTAAGCACAATTAACAAATTCACAACGGAGCACAAATAGGTTATATTTCTCGACTCAAAATATTAAAAAAAATAATTTTCCCTTTCAATTCCTGCAAGGAACATGGGGAGTCTAGACCTCAACCAACGGGCTAAGACTTTTCGTGACTATTTGTTTTCAGTGTATTATTAGTCAATTAATTGCGCCTAGACCAGTTGAAAAAGAACCCAGTCAATCCTACCCGCCCAGAGATCGAACCCATGGCCTCCGAAGAGGCAGCCGAATGCATTAGCACATCGGCTATGAGGCGGGTTCGTTTCAAAATATATTGAAATCAAAAGATATTTCTAGGCAAAATCAAATTAAGATCTACAAAACTCTTATTAGGCCCGTCTTAATTTATGGTAGTGAAATATGGCCACTGGAGAACGACTAAAACGAGTTGAAAGTAATTTCTATGACGAATAATTGGACCGGTATTCGATAATAGTAAATAAAGGATTCTACAACTCTACAACCAAGAGATCTATGAGTTGTACCTAGATGACTATGTGGTGACGTTTGTGGAATTAAATAAATTACGATGAGCAGGACATGTAACCAAGATGGGTGGAAAACGATTCCCAAAACAGCAATGGGAGTACGGGTTACAGGAAAGAGACCAGTAAGCAGACCCAGGAAACGATACGAGGGAACCATTAATGAAGCAGCTGATCGACACGATTGGAAAGAAGAAGTCACCAACAGACAACAATAAAGGGATATGATTATATACCAAAGTTCCGCACCGACCCATAAGTCTTTACTGACTGATACTGAGCAGACTTTCATATGAATTTGATTATCAAGATTGATGTGAATATTTCCGCGATGGTTTAATTATGCACTATTGATTAAAGAATTCGTTGAAGAACTTGTGCTTAAAATTGTCATTGAAAACGTTAAAATCTAATCTGGAGATTAAAATTGCAATATTTTCCATGTACGTAAATCTCGTTATCACAAACGTTTCTCTATTGACTTCAAGTCACAGTCTTTGATAGCTGTATTAGAACAGACAAAAGTTGCACATTGTTTAGGGGCGTCGTGTTTTTGTTTTAATTGTCCATCGATTTGGATCGATTCCCGAGGAGCGCGCGCGGTAGAGAGTGAGCCCATTTATCAAGCGCATAATTGATCGTGAACTACAACAAGAACAACAACTGTACAAGTACGTAGAGAAGAAGAGAGATCGGTTATGGGTCAATATCGTGCATCGGCGAAGATAGGCAACAGAGCAGAGTGCTCGCCTTTGGGGCTATTCTAATGAATCTTCCGCAAAACAAACACCGAATGATATTTCGCTGCTCTTTCGCTTTATGAAAACCATGAGATGATGAATTCGATCCGATGAGGAGTTGCGAGGCGAATAAATAGTGCCCCGCTCCTCGCTGTGTTCATCTATGGACACGAGGGCTATAAATATTTCCTCTATCGATCGGAAAGACGGTTGGTTTCTCTCTCTCCCTGTCTCCCTCTCGTGGCCATAAATCAGGAACGGAATGATTGATATCACCAAGGCAAAGGATCGATTACGCCTAAACTCGGCAACTTCTTGGAGATTCACTCTCACAATCCACATTTCCACGCATTCTTCCCCTTCAAGTGGTGCCCAGAGTGAGCAAAGAAGAAGTAGCCAGGGAATTTCAGATCCACTACCACCAGTCTTGAGTGCATCATCTCGGTGGCTCTTCAGGAGACTTTCCGAGAAATATGCTAAATGCACCCTGGACGAAACTCTGGCTACTGCTTTGCCTATTCTTCTCCATTTGATTGTCGGTCAGATATTAATGATCATGTGGTGTGATGTTCTATTGTGTGCCGTCGCACGATAGGCACTTTTTCACTCAAATTGCCAATTTAATAAGAATATACAATTAGACCGATTTACATAGTTAATTGAAACATGTGATGTTCTTTGAATCTTATCTTATTGAATTACAGCTCATGTTCCTAAGTTTCACACAATTTAATTTCTATACATTACATATTAGTAACCTGTCAATCAAATAAAGTGTGATTGATATAAATAATTTGCGCAAACAAGAGTGAGATGCAAATTTCTAAATTTATAAACTTCGATGTCGATTTTATTTTTGTGTAATTCCGTATTGAAAAGATGTCTGTTTTTAATACAAATTGGTTTTGTAAACACCATGGAATGCGGTAATATTTCAAAATTTGCAAGGAAATTGTCACCATTTTAATGAATTACATATTGTTGTCGTAACAAATTTTCAATAAATTTTATTAGAGTGAGATGGAAATGTTTCTATCACTTTAAAATCAATTCAGATTTATTTAAGTGGTGGTTCTCCCTCTAATTTCATTAGAATGTGTCTTACTTGTTCCACAATTTAAAAAAAAAACCGATGCGAACGTTTTTGTTAGTTTTTATCGATTAACTGGTATTTTTTCAGAATTACACAAAATAGCGTTCAAGGCTCATGTGAAATAAGTTATTATAGCACTCAATTGCCTATTTTTACTCGGTGCGCTCGTCAAAATGCATGGTAAATTCGGGCTGTAATGACCTTTTTTTCATCACTTATACGATACGAAAGCATAAAGGTTGATTATTACAATCAACACTTAGATCGGAAATAGAGTTCTATATAATGGTTATTTCTGCAATAGGGGTGTGAAGTCAACTCTTTTTTAACGAGTGAAACATTCGAGCCGAAGGCGAGTGTTTCATCGTTTCCGGGTTAAAAAACAGGACTTTACATCCGAGCAGGACATAACGTTTTTTGCATTCCACTCACGAGAACTAAAATTTTTGAAATTTCACGTTAAATTTCATTACATACAAGGAAAATTAAAAATTTGATATGTTTAACAAATGTTTCAAATGAAATCTTTAATTGTAAAGTTGCCGTTAACGGTTGGAATTACTCTTAACCACTTGGTCATAAGGAAAATGCCTATTTTATTGTTGCATGGAACATTTGTTCGCTTTAATTTATGTGGAATAATTTTCTATTTAAAGCAATAATAAGGCTATTACTATAATTTACTTACATTACAGTTAAGCAGATTTATCTCTGATATTTACATAATATGCCAAAAATCGAACAAAAATAGCCAAATTATATGCAGATGGCTGTTGAAACGGTAAATATTAAAATTTTAAAACAGGAAACATTAATTAATTTGAAACTTAATCATGGTCATATGGCATAGCCGAGACCAATATGTTGTGTAGTTTTTTCACTAGTAAAATAAAAATTCAAAATTTTCACTGAGTTTCTCCATCAAGTGAAACATTACGAAACTCAAATGGATATTGAAAAGCGTATGTTTCGATACGGGAGTGAAAAAATATTCTTATTGGAGTGGAACAGATCAATTTATATTTTTACAGAAATTCGAAGACTTTTTAAGATTTTTATGTTAATTTATTTAAAAGGCAAAAAATTTTTTATAAAACACTCAGACCTTCTGTAAGGCACTCGCCACGCTCGTAGCTTAAAACAACGCTAGTGATTAATAGTGATAATTTTATTAACCTGGTTGTAGAAAAAAACAAAATTTCCAACATTAATTTCCAAACATGACCAGTGTGCATAATTTATTTTATTATTATATCGGCCTAGCTTGAGATAATCAAACATTTTTATGGTGCAATCACGTGGTCAATTTAAGTGCCGATGCATCTAAAGAGGCCCTCTACATTGTATCCTCTGTATACACTGGAGAGATCATTCGCATTTATCGGCAGAAATAGCAGTAGTAGGGAGAATAATAATGATTTTTGACACTAAATAATTGATCTGGTATTGAAACAAAAGATGGCCATTAAAATGAGCGCATTAAATTGCATTTCCTCCTATCTTTTCGCGCGCCCCAACAAAACCGAACCAATTACGCGCATTTATTTGCGATATATTTATAATAAGAGTAATAGTTATAATAGTAATGATATTAATAGAGCGTTTTTCTTTGTACCTGCCAGCGAGTATCAACGTTTTATTTCGCTTTGCAAAAGAGGTGACGCAAAAGGAATTAAATTAAATTGTCAACTCGATCGCGCTCGATCGTCGCAAAAGAAATGAGTAGGTTGTTTGTAAGGTTATATTAATGTACGAGTACTATTGAAGAAATGGTTGTGTCGTTTAATAAAGTTACTTTCCAAACAAACGAATAATAACTATTTAGAAAGTGTTTATTAATATTAATTACGTAAAATATGTTTTGATAATTAGATCTAAAATACATCTTTTATCGCTTCAAATGCAATTTTAACATTGATTTTTAAAGGATGGCCTTTAAGAAAGGGAAGTTTTAATTTGCAATGGAAATTTTTTACATTGAAATTAAAAAAATCAATCAAACTTTGTCCTGTACAATAAGTTAAAATCGAATGATTTTACAGTTAAAAAGAGTTATGCCATGCAAATTGCAATGTTAAAAATTGAAACTGCAAAGGCGTCTGTTTCAAATTGTAGTGGACATTTTTTAAATTGCCCTGACAAACTTAATAATTCCCTTTTAAAAGTCTTCCTGCAAATAGAAAAGTCCAAAATTGAAATGTGATCAAGTGCAGTAATTTTCATAGTTACGAATGAAATCCTAATATTAAGAACTTTACAGAATTTCACCAATTAAAAATCCTTTTTCCCAATTTTGATATAAAAAGTACTTGTTTTCATTAATTTATGCTTCAATAAAAAGTGAAACTTTTCTAAATGAAACAATAATCATCACGGCTTGAAAAACTGAATTAATACAGGCATGAAAAAAGTAC
>JXOV01001611.1:22195-37613 GCA_001014945.1 Clogmia albipunctata
AAATTCGCACGTTAGGAATGCATCATGAGAACGGTGCCGCCGCCGTCGTGGCAGTGCTCAATTCCCTGGCTGCATGATTAATTGGCACTACCACTAAAATTGCAATAGACAGGACAGGAACCCCTCCAGTTTTGATTGATAATTTCTTAGTTTTTATGCACTCGTTCTCTGTTGATCAGATGATCAGAGTAAATTAATTTCGGATCACTCGAAATTCGGGAAAACATTTTATGAGATCAACCTAAACGAGATGTTGTAAATCTTTAACAAATTTTGTACATCTCCAGAAAAAAACCTAATGATAGTAAATTCTTGGGGTTTGATTAAGATTTATTGATTCTCTAAACTGTAAAGAAATTTGCAGTTTATTTTATTATATAACGTTTAGTTTTTTTAAGAGCTAACCTCCATTTATTTTAATATAAAAGAACTGTTAAGTAGGGCTTAGGTAACATAAATTCTTAAGGAAGAAATACCATTAGTGTTAGAAGTATAATATAAACTTTAAAAAACTTAAGCCATCAAACCCACATACCTGATGAGCTATCTTCATTCCCCTTATTTGACGAGAAGAAAAAGGTAAAAAAAATTCACTCATTTTGCATGAATTGACTTAGATGAGGCAAGCACAATTTAAATTGCGAATAAAATATAATTAAATAGCATTAAATTGTCATTGACCATCAGCATTGAGGAACTTGTTCTTGAAATGTGACCAGGCTGAAATGAATGCATTTTCTTTTAATTTGATTTTACATGCATTAGAGCTGCGCGGAATGCCTTTCAGGAGTGTGTGGCGATTAAAATTGCAGCTGGTTAAATTGACACTATGAAATTTTACTGCTTTAACGCCTTATGATCATAATAATTTCCCTAATAGTTTCGCCAGTGGTTTATGATCTGCCTTCTATAGTGCAGAATGTGTACTATTTTGCCCTGTTCTTTTTCCACGCTCCATTGTTCGGGAGAAAATCCGTGCTATAATATTTTCTTTTTATTAAATAATAACTGTCGACTTGAAAAACTTGGACGACCTAATGAAGTATTATCCCAAGAACGAGGCAGTGGCTTTACCTTCTATATATTGTGAAGTGTTGCTTTTAATTAAAATAGAATTATTTTACACTTCGGTGTTACTGAACAGCTCCAACATAAAGTACAAGGATTATGGAACCTTCTCGATTATCAATCATATTGTCCCTGATTATGACATTTTCTGGTTATAACGTTAATGCCGAGATAATGTTCAAGATTCTGATAAAAATGTAATAAAACAGTCAGAGCCGCACACTAGGGCAATATAAATTTCGGCAATTATTCAGGAAAGGTATGACTTAAATCAGTGAATGACGGTACAAGGAAAGATGTTAGGGTTAAAAAAAATAAATTTTCCCTTTCAATTCCTGTAAGGAACATGGGGGGTCTCAACCTCAACCATTAGGTTTTCGACATTTCAGAGACTATTTGTTTTCAGTGTACTATTAGTCAAATATTAGCACCTAGACCAGTAAAAAAGAGCCCAGTCAATCATACCTGCCCAGGGATCGAACACTTGACTCCGAAGAGGCAGCCAGATGCGTTACCACATCGGCCACGAGCCAGATAGATGTTAGGGTTAGTTTGGGGATAAATAGTTTGTAAGGTAAATATTCGATTTATAGTTTATGGATAACGAGGATGATATTAATAACATATCACGTCAACAGGAAACTCTTCTTTTAACATTACCCGAGATCAGTTGTCCTTTACGTATAATTCCATTGAAATGAAACTGGTGCCGAAACCAGGGATCGCACCATAGGCCTTAGGAATATAAGCCAAAATTTCAGTTTTTATATCAAAATTTTAACTTTTTCAAATAACACTTTTTAAAAGATTTTAATGGATACAAATTGAAGAAATCAAAGGTGTGAGAGTGTATTGAAAGTATATTAAAATAATAAATATAATTCAAATAAAATAAATATATGACAATAAAATGCGTATTGAATGGACATAAATCATGGGTAAAGTGTGTCCATTATTACAATAGGAAAAATTGCACAGCATCCAATTAAGGAGTAATAAAAATATCAATGTTATTTGACAACTATTGAATTGTCAATACCTCAATAATGGCCACGATATAAACTCATTTAAGTACGGGGCGACAACAATTGCGCTGCTTCAGATGGATAGGATTGCAAATAAGGCGACACGACAAAAAATAAAGCTAGTAAAGAGGATGATGGCGAAAAACTTATGCAAAATGTGCAATTGGCGAGATTACCCCGGCGATATTGGCTATAAAAATTTGTTCAACTGGAGAGGGAATTTAATTACGTGTACACACATTGTGAATTTTGTGGTGTGTCGTCTCTGTCCATAAATTCTGCAATGTGACGTGTCGTTTTTGCAAATCGCTTGGCAGTTGGCGGCGGCGCTGCAAATGAAATGGTCACTATTCTTGGTGATGCGCGCGTCCATAAATCCTATCCCCGGCTCAAAAGGCTCACTCAGCAAAGCCTCGACCAGCCAGCCGTCCATTGTGTGAGGTAATCCGCAATTTAATTGCGCTCACCATTAGACCATAAAACGTCCCCCTTCAGCTCAGGCTCACAGACTCAGGAATTCGCTATCGTAAATAGCGTTTAATTAAGCTTCTTCTAGAGCACAAATGTGCAATTGTGCAAAGAGCTAGGAATTGGCTCGAATTTGTTTTGTTCAACTGAACATGGAGCGGATCTAATTTCATCTACTGATGTTTGACTTATCACAAATCTCATAATCTACAAAGTTAATTCCATCAGTATAGGACTTAACTAATTATAGTACCCTATTTTAGTTGATCATATTAATATTATTAAGAAAAAAAATTGAAATTTTACTGAAGCTAGTTAATATAAATAATAATAAGTATTTGATAACTCCACTTTTATTAGTATTGAATGATATCGTTCTTATACTGGTGTCAAACATTACTTTAATTGTTTTAAAAAAATAAAAGTAAATAGTAAGTTGTATAATAGAATATCCATAATAATCTGTGCTCCAGAAGCTCTATAAGAGATAAAATCATACCCTTCGGATATACAGAAAAACTGGGACCTTCAGATAGGTTTTATAAATGCGAAAAGTATCACTGGGTATTTAGTTAGTAAAAATTTGGAGATGTAAAAAATTTGAGTATCCTTAGGGGTCTAGAAGTTTTACGGCATGCCGTGCAGTATATGCTTAAAACTTGCCTTCAAATAGTTATTGATTGTGAAAATTTGAGATTCTTTTTCTTATTTGTATTATTTTATAAATATGATATTATTATTATATAATACGATACCAGTAGTAACACTATGCATTAATAGAAATAACAAGAATTGTACGGTAGTCTTGTGTGCCTACCCTAAATTAAGAAGTGTCTTATATAGGGTTATTATTATACAAGAGCTAATCCTAAAGTTTAAGTATGAATTAACCTGTAATTTACTGAAAATTATCATAAAAAGCTTACTTTTGATTAAAAGGAGAATTATAAGCCATAAAATTGAATATTTTCGACAAAAAATGGATTTGAATGGCTTTTTCAATTAAGTTATTTATTAAAAATGTTAATATTTTAATCACTTAATTTTCGAGAAGGAATGTTTTTAAATTTTTTCGTATACATAATTAATTTACAATAATTTTTTTTATTGATTAATTTACCTTATTATATTCACTAATAACATTATTAATTTTTCTAAGAATATTTTAAACAGTTTTCCATAAATCGTCATTAGAAGTAGACGTGACAATTTTTCTCACGGCCGAGTTTTTTCAGCTTAATATAGTCTTTTAGTATAAATAAACCAATTTTCATAATTCTGGTTTACCCTAATCGGGATTTATTGTTATTATTATTATCTGTAATCATCGAAAATCTTGGTTTTGAATGTATTCATGAATTATCATATAAAAATACTATTAAATGAGATAAATTATCTGATTTGATTTATATTAATAGACAACATAAATAGCTATTGAAATTATAAAGAAAAACTAAATTACAATAATAGATATTGTTTTGGTGAACGATTGAAATTGACCCACTCGAGGTGTGGAGCTTCATGCGGGTCGATCTAATATTTAATTGCATTTAACAAACGGATATAGTTCTATTAACACTCAAGACAACTTCTTCATTACAGCAATTATATTTAATTTCAAATAGTTATAGATTGTTAAGGATAAAACTTACATCTTCCTTTTGTATTCTAACAAAGTTATTAATCAAGTCCTTATAACAATACTCAATTTACAGATCAATTTGAGCAAAACAGGTGAAATCCCTTGATTAAATCTACATTTGCATAAATGCAAGCGCTCTTTGAATGGCTTTTGGGAGTTTCGTATCGAATTTCCCCTAAAGTAAATTCCGATAATAGCTTTTTTCGCTCTCCAGTGACTTTGGAGAATGGCATAATTTATCAAATTCTAGTCCCGATTTGCCGCGCGGCTACTGATCTATAGCCGAGATATCCTTACTGGCTGCCCCTTTTACTAAATATGCCGATTTTTCACTCGCACTAAATTTATGTACATCACTGTGCGCTGCGTTGTGATAAAATCGCCAGATAAAAAGTGAATAATAACATCACACGAAATATGTACACTTGAATATGTGTTGTATGCAGATAGATTGTTGTCGGCGTTTAGTCAATTCAGACAATATTATTATATAAAAGAGAGCCAACAATTGGCGGACTGAACATTGTGATGTTGCAGATGATGATGACGATGATCTTGCACATTGATTGTGTTTGAATAAATCGTATATGGAAATTTACAGTCTGGACAGAAAGACTGCTGAAACGATCCTCTTTTGAGAGTAGAATCTAATGGAGTTTGAATTTTGATTCTTAAGAAAAGTCAGAATCTCGTCAGCGACATACTTGAACAAGTG
This sequence comes from Clogmia albipunctata, assembly GCA_001014945.1. Classification (NCBI taxonomy): domain Eukaryota; kingdom Metazoa; phylum Arthropoda; class Insecta; order Diptera; family Psychodidae; genus Clogmia; species Clogmia albipunctata. Next base: position 27,114 of record JXOV01001611.1, read on the forward strand.
CATTCTTTAACTAGATTTGTGTGTTGGCAGCTTTTAGGAACAAAGAAGAGCGTATTACTATTTGATCAAAAACAATATCTTCCATTTAGTATTTTCTAACAGAAATGTATACAAAGAACAATGGAAGGGAACATGATGATGCTGCAGTGGGGTAAGTCTTCTCTTGGTACTTAAATCTGTCTAAATATCATCAGACTTCCTTAGCTAGACGCCGCTCCTTTCGGAGCATATGGCAGCAGTCAGTTCCTTCCATCGGGGTCTATTCTGGGCAATAGGATTGATTTGGTTCCTCAGCTGCACTAGTCGAACCCAGGTCAGATAGCCATTGAATATTAATACAATGAATTGGTAATCACTTGCATAGTTTGATTGTTAATTATTTAAAATATCAAAAACCAAAATGTATGAAGGTTTTGAATAAAAACAAAAGCATGAATCGTTCAGAAACGTCAATCCAGACCTACATTTTATTTATTCAAGAATGACATTAAAATGAAATTAGATAGAAAATAAGCGCAATTATTCTTGATATTCAGTACTGAACACTAGGGCAGTATAGGTCTAAACGCTTTGATGTTATTTTAATGTACACTAGACAAATTAAGGTCAATACATTGGGGTAACTAGTAGCCTTGGGAAGAATTTCCGGATTGAAAATGTCAGATGAACGAAACAAACGCAATTCGCCACTGCACATGAGGCAATAAAAGTCTGATAATTCAACCTAGGGAAGAGTTGTGGATTATAAAGACCGTTAGTTTATGCTTAAGCAGAACTTGTTATTAATTACTAAGAATTTCTTGTTTCAAATACTTAAAAAAAATTGGTGAACAAATTTACAATTTTAATACAACTTTGAATTTATAAAATATAGTCAAAAATTATAAAATTTCTAACAAAAGGTTAAAACATTACTGTACTATTTTATCAATGTATAGTACTTGGGACTTAATCTTAAAGGCTTTAGTTTTAAGGAACAGACTGTAATTGTGTGTTCGCACAAGTGCCGGGGTCGTACAGCAGCGGTGCAAGTTGATAAATGAGAACGATCGATCGATCGATTTATTGGTGATTGTTTTGTTGTGGATCGTGAGCACCTCTTGTTTCGGTTTCACTCTTTACGCAGCAGTCCTTGGCTACTCTATAGGGCCCTGTGTGTGTGTCGGTGGTGGACTGGTAATTGTTCTGGCTCTCAGAATTATCCCCCTTGGCAGCGTTTTCGTGGAACAACAAATTCCTCTCCTTGCGCAAAGATCGCGATCATTCAATTGAGCTTTCTCCCTCTTCTCTCGCTCTATCTCTCGGCTAAGGGTAATTTGAACAGTGTTTTCTGGAGTGTCTTCTTGCCCTGTCTGTATATTTACATTATTTTGCCATAACATTGGATATTTTTAAAACATCCAAGACGAAAAAAAACTCGAAAAAATCTACTGCCACAAAAAACGCAGAAAGATAAATTGCCATTATAAATGCATATTTTTTATGATCGACTTTTTATCCCAAAAACACACAACATCAACAATAAACGATCGATGTATTCAAATTTGTGAGTGCTGTTCCGAGGATCTCTCTCCCTCCTCTGCTCTGATCTGGCCAACAAAACCAAATGAAATTAAAATAAAAAAAAAGTCGAGAAAAAATTGGAATTTAATAACGCATGAAATATTTTTGTTTTGGATAAAATAAATACGACTATATATAAAGAGATTCTGGTTATGTGGTGTATTTATGTGGTCAGTGTAAGCAATCGGGGCCCACCATGTGGTCCACCGGTGCGCCGCGGCAAAAACCAAATCCGCACGAAACTGCCCTAAATACAGTACGATTTCACACAGCCAATCCCTCAATAAAATAATAAGAATTCCGACTAATTTGATCGAAAAGTTATCGGCTTTTTTTTCAGCTCTGCTCTAATATAATATAACGATAAACTAAATTGTCACGAAAGCTTAAATTGACCTAACCCCAATATGCAGATTCGATCAGTTTTATAGTTCTCTAAGAGTTCTATATAATTTTTTTCTAGAGCATCAAACAGAAATAGTTCAAATTGTTGTAAATCATCCAATCTCTTTTCCATCACGGTTAAATATTCAAAAAATGGTGCATATTAAATAATACTTTAGTTATATTGAAAATGACTTACTGTACTAACCGTTGATTTGAGAAATAACTGAATATTTTAAGGAAAACACATATTAGGTATGTTTTTCATAGAAGAGGGTCTTTGTTCTTTCACAATGACTACTTAACCAAAATAGTTGGATAATATTTTTGCACTCCCGAATCGAAACATACGGTTTTCGATATCCATTTGAGTTTCGTAATGTTGTACTTTATCGCACTCAATAAAAATCTTTGAATTTTTGATTCACTAGTGAAAAAATGTCATAAACTATCCAACAAATTTGTCTCAAAGTCAAAACTTGGTCGTCAGTGTTGCCCTTAAACTACGCAAAATATTGGTCTCGGCTATACCATAGGACCGTGCCCATATTTCAAATTAATTAATGTTTCCTGTTTTAAAATTTTAATATTTACCGTTTCAACAGCCATCTGCATATAATTTGGATATTTTTCTTCGATTTTTCGCACACTACGTAAATATCAGAGATAAACCTGCTTAACTGTAATCTAAATAAACTACTATAATAGCCTTGTATTGCTTTAAATGGAAATTTATTTTACCTCAATTAAATCAAACAAATGCTCAATGCAGCAATAATATAGGTATTTGCCTTACGACCAAGTAGTGAAGAGGAATTCCAACCGTTAACGGTCACTTTACAAGTTAAGATTTCACTTGAAACATTTGTGAAACATGTCAATTTTTTAATATTCCTTGTAAATAAGTGTGAAATTTTGAAAATTTCAGTGTTCATGAGTGAAGTGCAAAATACTATTTTGTTGCATAAAATTGATATTATAAAATTAAAATTTGTTCTGTCAAAGCCGTTTTTAAAGCACTAGTGCTTTTTTGTGTGTGATGTCCTCGAAAGAAATTTAAATTTATAGGTTCGTCTGTTTTCTTGTGTTTCTTGTTAGTAGCTATTATTTTAGAATAATTTATTGTTGTGTACAATAAAAAAAATGAGTTCATGAAGTTTTAAAAAATAATTATGATTTTGTAGATCTCTTTGTTTGAAAGTGCCTAAAGTCTTGTACAAAACATGATCGATGCGCAATATTAACACATGAGCTTACTTTAAAGCAATAGCTACACTCGTGATTTTGAAAGATCTTTATCATCTTATCAAATTATTTAAGGCTCTAGACATGAATATTGTTTTTTATTTTATTATAATTTTTTTAGTCAAAAAAATTAAATAAATAGATTCATTTTCAGAAACTTAAGCCAATAAGTTTATCATTAACTAAAATCATTAAGTAGCACCCAATCTGAATCTTGATCCATGGAAAATCGATCATTTATTAAAGAACAAATTGCCTCCCATTTCTCTGCCATATTCCAGAGTCTCTTTCGATCCGGTTGCTTATTTATTGCGGCTAGTGATTGCAAAAGAACTTAACTCTGATTTGCGGTATTTGAATTTTTTCGGCGGAGAGAGAGAGGACATGTGGAGCAGAACTGACACTAATCTGGCAGCTACGAGAAGTCACATGACAGACAGCTGACGGACCAGACTGAGACTGGGAGAGACTGGACCCAGGAGGAGAGGAGGAGCATGGAGGCAAAGACCAATGGTATTATTAGTAACCACGATGCAGATTATAATCAGTTTTGAGTATGATAGGTGTACGACGTCACAAAAAATATTAATCATTTTAACAATTATACAACGAACGCTAAATGAGGTGCAAATTATTCGCGATGGTGTGCTTATTTTTTTTAAAAAAAAAGACGATAGAAGACACTAATGACCAAGGAAATGTCTAGTTAAGTAGCCCAGAATAGACAGCAGAGCGATTTACTGCTATTTTACATTATCTATTCTTTAGTATTTATATTATGTGGATGAATTTAAGTCTACACAACTTACTAATTACCCTCTTAAGTTATTTAATTATTTTATATAATTATTTTAATGAAAGTACATATGTCAGTTAATATTAATAATTTAATTGTTTCAGGTATTTTATACGTTTCCTTTTACTTGTGATTTAAAGCCTTTTAAAGCCACAGCTCCTTTATATTTCTTTACGATAAACGTAATATATTGGACGACGATATTAAAGGTTTCAACTATTGAAGAATATCTAATTTTTAATTTAATAAACACATTTATTTGCATGAATATAGAGATAAATATCTTATTTCAAGCAACTGATGATCTTAATCATACTATATAAGCAAAGGGCATGGAAATGCAATAAAACAAGAACAAATAACAAACCTAATGTAACTATGTAAAAAAAAAATTTATTCTGTCTAAAAAGTAAAAAATAAAAAAATTCTTATTTCAATTCCCCTCTTACTGCTCAGTTAATTATTATGATGGTATGTTGGGCCCATATGAAAAAGATAATTGTAACGATGCACGATAACGTTTCACCGAGTATGTGGTGTACACTCATATGCCCCTCCTTGTATATCGTCCTAGCCCTCCTTCCCTAGTGCAATTGGTGACCCTAACTAATTTGTTATTATCAAATTAGTATTTCAATATAATTCATAAAAATGGGAGAGTAAAAATTGGCTATTAAGCTCCGTACTATAGGGCAGTATAGGTCAGCACACTTTAGAGGATAAGTTAAATGTTAGTAACACGAGTAGATACTGAAGTGTTGGGATGCCAGGTGCTTTCCCCAGAGGAGCAGGGAGGCAGGATGGACGGAGGATCACAGACGAAGCCGGTCGGGTCACGAAATGATGACGTGGCCGTAGGAGTTTTAGCTCTCAGGAAAAGACGTGTTGTTACGACGACTCTTTCTCTTTCTGATATACGAAAGAGAAAGAGGCGTGCCAAACCTCGTATTTTAATAACTTAATATAAAAAAAATATTTACAAGCAATAATAATTTTTACAAATAATATTTAAAAGAGGGATGGAAAATTTAGGAAGGAAAAATAGGAAAAGGATGGTGAAAATATGAACACCAGAGTACAGTTAGCAGTTAATTACAATACGAGTAGAAATATAGATTCTTTTAAATATAAAAGTACTTTTCAATTCTAAAAGGTATTCAATAGACAATATACCAGCAGAAATATAGCTATTATTTGTTTGAAGAACCAATATCATCTATTTTACAAGTAACTTCTAATAGGTACCTACTACATATTGGCAAATTAATGTGAAATTCCTCAAATTCTCCACTAAAAAAATTGTTAAAATAAATAAATATAAGTCATTTTGTTATGATATTCGAACCAATATTTCAAAATTTCAATTATACTACAAACTTCTAATGAATTGATACTAAATGCTTGCAAATTGTTTCGAAATTCCTCAAGTAATTTATAAAATGTTTTATAATAAAATAAATACAAAAGCAATTTGGTCCAGAAGAACATTCTGTTTTATCTAGGGAATTCAAAGACTTTGGTCATTAACAAAAGATTACTGTTTAATTCCAGCAAATTAATTGAATGTACTAAATTTTCTGTTTTGATACCATTTAGGTACATGTAAGATATCATCTAATAGTTGTTATATTTCAAATTTACAAGAAGCCTCTAATGAAGTGCAAATAAATGTATTTGCTGCGAAATTCTTTTGGTAATTTATTACTAATTTTTAAATAAACATAAAAGATATTTTGTCAGAGAAAAGAGCGTCTACGATATCTGTTTTACATTAAAGGCTCTTTCTCTTGCCCATTAATAGATTAAATTTAATGTTTCTTGTACCATAATGGCTTTTTGAAGACTCGCGCGCGGTACAAACTAATTAAAAGAATCTGGTCGTTCTACTTTCGAAACCGGGGGAGCGTACAATTGTAATCTGCTTAGAGAGAAAAACAATTAATTATTCGCACTTTTATTGCCGCTGGTCGCCATTAGTTGTCCATCCCAGGCAACACAAGACACGGGAGTCAAGACTGGCTTAAGCGCCACACGTTAAAACTGGCAAAGAAGTTATTATTAATAATTAATGGATTATTATAAATCGAAGGCGATCAATTAAACTGTCCGATATAGGCGAAAATCAATTTACGGATGCTGCGTGCCAATTCCTATGACCATACTATTTCGCATGAGTAGGGTTCGTCTGAGCTCTGATAACGAGTTAAGTGCACTTTTCTTATCAAAAGTACAGGTCTTTTTTTGCTTTAAAATTAGTATTTTTGTACTTTTATTTTACAGAAGCTATTTAGGATTTGTGACTTTACATTAAATCCCCTGCACTCGGCCACTATCGGCAGAGGTAGTTTAGTGACTTTGCGCGAAATATGCCCATTATCATTTGTCACTGGCCGGCCATAAACATACCAACAAATCGGACAACCACTCAGGCCTGTTATCAGTTGGGAATAATGCAAAACATACAAAAAATTAGCCCCACAAAAGAGGAGAAACACGGATCGCGCATCTCCTCTACCCAAAGCCAGAGCCAAAGCCATGAAAACCAGGCAATTTAAATGCAAATTGTCTATAAAATAAACACCTCAATACCACACAACTTAATTACAATTCTGCGAGTGTGATTAGATTGGCTCTTAATGGTGCTCGCTTCCTCGATTCAATTGTGTCTGGCCAATTGGATGGAGTCTTCTCTCCAACCGTGTTTGTGTCTTTGTGTGACTTCTTGCTTCTTAACTCAGTCCAGTTCAGTGCAGTGCAGTGCTGTCCACAATCAGCCTCACCACGAATGATAATGATACTTTGGTTGCTCCCTTTCTACTTTGAATTTTTACAAATATTAGGAGCACAATGGTTACAGTTCTTAAAATTTTTTAGAATGAATTTCAGCTTTTTGAAATTTTAATACTAATGAAATCAAATTTACTGCATTGGATTGTATAACGAGCAAAATAAGATTATTTAGCAATTTTAGTTTTTATATGAAAAAAATAATCACCCAATCAGTGACTTTGCCGCCCGGGGCGGCCAAGTATTAAATTTTTTTTTTAAAATCAAAGACATTTTTATTAATTTTGTACGATTGCCTAGTAACTAAAGTGATAGCGACAATTTAGAAGTAATATAAAAAGGTGATATGTATGAAATTAGGTCTAAATTTTATATGAAAAAATCTCATATTATGGTTAAAAATGCCGCCCCCAAAATCGTGCCGCCCGGGGCGGTCCGATTTATAACACGTCTAAGGTAAAAAAGTACCACTTTTTCACAAGAAATAAAAGGCTGACTTTGGTATTAAACAAAATTAGTTTGTAGATTATCAAGTTCTTAATTTCACTAGCGAAGAAAACGCCTTATTACGTAACTATAATCAAGATTATTAACTGTTTAATGTGGTATTGTCAAATAGTTATTTGTACTAAACTAGTATATAGTATATAGAACAGTATATACAACTAGGTAAATTACGAATTTTACTCCCGAGCAGGAACTCAATGTTAAAAAAGTTACTTTTCGATACAAGACCCCAAAACAATAATTGTAATTTTTATGTTAGAGAAGAAAAAAACAATTATTTATGATATATATTTGAAGCACGCCATTGCTTATTCTTTTACTTAAGATAATTCAATTTATATTAATTTATTTGCACACCCTAAAAATGAATAAATCGAATTACAAAAGCATTGCAATTTCACACCATTGTGCATCTGTCTATATGGCACTCTGCATTCCAATCGGAAGCCGGTATTTGAATGCAGATTACCCGGAGAGGAGTTGATTGGAGTTGAGAAAAATACCAAAAGAAATGGAATGACTTTCATTCACCTCACTGCGGAACAGGTGCTTTGAAATTCTGTTTTTCCCGTTTCCCCCGATCGATGCTGGACCAATCTCGTCGATCGCTTTAGGAAGCTGTTAAAATGAGATTATATTTGTCAGAGAAAATCGGGAAATAATTAGCGATCACAAGAGATCTGACGACTAATCGAACAATTATTTGATTTGATCAGAGAGAATTTGATCGCGTGAAGCGAGCAAAGAAGCAGGCTTCAAATTCAAAATGGACGACGATCGCGAGAGACGCCGCCGCCCAATTTGTCAAACACCGCCTGTTTGGTCTATATGCAAAACTCTTTTACACACACTTTATATACGAAATGGGGGGACTTTATAGCCGGGGAAAAGGTATCTGGTCTGGGTCCGAGAAGAACGAAATTCCCGCAGCGAGATACACATTTTTCATGGACACCCAAAATTTATGTGCTCTTGGTGAACCATAATTTTAATTTTTATTGCCCCAAAGAATGAATCGATATGGAGGAGGATTGTGGATGGGGGGAGAGCGGAGAGGAGAGAGTGAAAGAGGAGGGAAATAATCATACAGATAAAGTCGTTAAAATGTGTCCTCTGCATGAGGTAATAAATAAAAGAGAAAGTCTTAATTTGGGGACATTTCCAGTCTAATAAACAGACCAAATTTGATACTTTACCGATCAATTTACACCACGATCAATCGATCGCCTCGGTAATTGTTGTTGTTCTTTTCGTCTCAAGGGGTAATTTTAGTGCTTTTTAGAGCGGCTCCTTTCTTTATGATCGCCTAGAAAAAGCCAGATTTTATGGCTGATTTTGAGAATATTAATTTATTTGAAATAGATTAGAGGATCGCTTAATAGTGTTTGTGTATTTTTATGACTTTTGAATTAGCCAACACAAACACGTGTGCATTCGTTTTGGTTTTTTTCTTTATTCAATATATATAGTTTGAAAAGAAAAAGAACGAATTTTTTTTTTATCTAATTTTATGGTAATTTATTTGGGGACTTTTATGTTCCTTTGCCCACCTTTAACAGCCACAGCACAGAAAAAACAGAATAAGATGCGATTTCTGTGTATTGGATCTTTCGTGTGAGGATCGCGCGGATGATCATGATCGTCATAAGTATAGTTTGTGCTTTTATCTCATTTACACAATAATTTATATGAAAACGGCCAGAATCTTGTCACTTTTGTGCGCGCCGAGAAGAGTGTTAGTCAAGGTGTCGTTAGCTTTTCTGTGGCTCTTTTAATTAAATAATAAAACTGACTGGTCCAATACTAAGAAGTGATCACCACTGGCGGTCACACAGATTATTTTTTGAGAGGAGACACAGAAAACAGAAAGAAATACGTGAGGCCCATAAAGTGTCAAATATATTAATGTAATTTAGAATGTTTATTATTTTTATTGTTACGATTATTGCGAATATTGGAAAAGCAGAGGATATTATTACAATTTTGCCAATTGTATGTTAACAATCACAATAACAACCACTACTCCTGCCTTCGCGTCAAATCCCTAATGGCGCGCGGCTCACGGCTAAGAGGGAAGAGAGATAAAACCCGAAACTAAATACTGGCTGTAAATTGGATGAGGAGGCCAGTATGACACTGATGTCCCCGTGCAACGACTGATCACACAATGGAGTGGAGATCGGATGAAATAAGGCGAGGTCCACGGATCTTGTGTGTGAGAACCAGACAATCAAATCGACCGGCAACCATCGCTAATGCTAATGCCAATCGTCTTTTTGCAGATTAATAGCAATAAAGAGGGACCAGCCATGCGACAAGAAATCGAGACGTGGAAATTATAATATTAGCATCCAAAGACATGGTCGTTTCATAATTCTAAATTATGATCACTTTTCCACAGCGATCACGTATTGTGTAATAGAGTCTTGTATTTTTAAAAAGACAGAAAAAAACTCTGTTGCCCTCAAATATAATAAATAATAATTTGAGATTCTGAATTTAAATTATCCAAACTCCAACAAAGTTATTTTAAATATGCTTATAGTGTTTTGATCTAGAATTCCATCTCATAAATTGAAATGTTTATTACTTAAACTTACAGTTAGACATCTTTAAATATTTGTATTAGTTACATTCTATGAATTGAATAAGATTCTAAAAAAAAAGCCTTTAATGCTGTTTATCTTCAAATTTATTAATTCTTTATCTATAAGAATTGACTTCTATGGACAAAATCGTCAATAAACTGTAATAATCATATCATTTCCATATATTTTATAAACGTGCCAAAAGGCCTGATTAGGAGTTTAAGGTAAGTTAAAAATGACAGATCATAGTTTTTCACTTCAAGACAAAGTGTTGCAAATTAAGTTTTAGATAATAACTAAGTCTGTCTACAAAGTCAAAATTAAATAAAAAAAAATTAGTAGACGAATCTATTTTGATAATCTGAGAAGTTCTTTTAGCACTTTTAAAAACTGTCAAACTGTCATTATAACACAGTTTTACTTTAGGTAAATGGAATATTTTAGTTATGAATGTTGATTTTAAAAGTATATAGCTAAATATCAAAATATGATTTAAATTTAAAAGTTTCATTGGAAGTTTTAACTTTGGAAACAATGATTTTTCGTTGGAATTATTCCAAAAAACTAATTTTTCAAAACTGATTACAAAAGATATTATAGTATCGTCATGAAGAAGAAACGGCAATTTTT
>JXOV01001611.1:37771-73654 GCA_001014945.1 Clogmia albipunctata
AGAAGAAACGGCAATTTTTTTTAAATTATATTTTATTTTCACACGGTACAAAAACTATTACAGAAATCATTATTTTTAAATTGAAATTTGGTTTAAACTCAAATTTAAAGAATTTACTAGATTTACTAGAAAATAGAGCTACCCTGTCGAAAACCAACGTAAAGAAATAATAATATTAAAATTATATTTGTACACGAAGCCAATACTAATGCAAATAAATGAATTAAAATTAAAATTTGGTAAAGAACGTTCACTATAAAATCTGATAACTGTCATTATTCCATTCATGACTCATCTTCAGGATCCTGTTTAAAACGTATTTTATAGAAAAAATTTCTATTTTAAATTTAATTCACTTGTCAAAGTGAGTTAATACATTTAAAATGAACAGAAGGTAAGGTTACGCAGTAAAACAGTCAGCTTTTGTATGAATTTAGCATGCTGTACTTCTAGCTGGAGCAGCACAAATATGATACATTAGTTCATTATTTTATATCTGTTTCAACAGTATTTTAAAGAAAAATTTCAATTTGAAAATCAAAAGACCTTTAAAGAAATGTATACAAATTGTTAATTCTGTGAATGAAGCAAGTTGGCTGCTAAGATTGATTTTCAATTGCACTATGAAATTTGCAGTCACAAACACATTTAAAAATAATGGACGAAAAGAAGATAAGATTAAATTAAGTTTTGACTGATTTGTATGAAATTTGGCCTTGTTTTTTTCTTCATGACGATGCTTTATTATTTGCCATTAAGATTAATGTTATAGTTTTCAAGTAAAGTGCATTTAAAATCTATAGTGCCAAAAGACATGCTCAGGAATTTGAGGGTTCAGATGTTAGTCGAAAATAACATCAATAGGATTAACTTTTAAGTGCTCCATGGCATCTGGATAAACTGATAAATATTATTAAAATAGATAATAAAACATATAATTTATATATTTAGTATTTTGAAGTTTTAACGAGGAATTTTATATAGTTATTTGCCACATAGTAATAATATCCATTTTAGCAATAAAAGTCTAACTTTATTGATTATTTTGACATTCTATGGGCTGTCAAATAATTTTTCTTATTATAATTACCATAAAATGATTACAAGTAACACCTGAACAGGTGACAATGTGATATTTGTCTGGTTAATAATTATAAAATATCTCCATTCCAATCCCACAGCGAGCTGTTTTCCATTTGTATTTAACAGAATTGTATTTGTATGAATGTTTTGCGAGCAGAAAAATATTGTCTGGACTAATCGATTTTTTAACCACGACCAGAAAATTGTCACTTCTGGCCAGCTTTAATATGTCTACAGGCATTTACTGATCTTTAAGTCTGATGTCTCTGTTTGTTTACTTTATAAACACCTTCTCTCTTTTTGTTCAGCATTTTATATATGAGAAACATACAATGGCAGACGCCGAAATTAATTGGTTGTACCTGATTAGAAAGAGAGCACCCGAGGTTTAAGAGGTGGGCTGGAGAAGAGAGGCAAAAAAGACTAAAAAACAGCCAATTGGTGTCAATGAATCAGTTCATGAATGAGCTCAAATTCTCAGGAAAGGCGTCACAGATCGTAAAATCTTAATCTAATGAATCGCGGTCTCAGATTCCGGAAAATCAAAGGCTCCACCAGCCAGAAATATGTACTCTTTGACAATCTATCTCCTCTGTGGCCAGGTGATTTATTGAACTGTGACCATGGATATAAAACAGACCATTAAATTCCTCTTTTTTCCATCTCCTACTTTTTTTTTTGGTTTTTCAAATACATTTGCCTGATCATCGGGAGGTATGTAATTTGAGTTTTAAAAGAGGTGGGGTTGGTGGCGAGCTTTAATCACAAAATGGGAACAAAAAGCTATCTCTCTGATGATCTATGGGAATTTTATTGATCTGTCATAACAGGATATATTAATATTCCAAACCCCAAAGATTCTATTTTTATTACAATAGCTATTTTGATTTATAAGATAAATTTGATAGTTTTGTATAAAGTTTTAGACTTACAACTATATTTGCCTTCCAATGCTGGATAAAAGAATATCAAATGATCTCTTCCACATACCTGCAAAATAAAATAAAATTCATTAATAAATCATACAATTTAAATGCTTAATTCAACTGGTGTCAGCAATTCCATAGAGTTGACTCGAAACCATTAAAATTAAATAAGAATCATATTTCAAACTTTGGGTAGGCAATCTCTTAATTTGTAAAGTCTAAGCAATATTTGGCAAGACTTGAAATATTATTGCAATTTCTATTTTTAGCATTAGTAAATTGTCTCATAAGAAAATTCCAATAAATTGACATGTAAAATAAAAGATTTAAGCCATATTTCAAGGCTAAAGAGAAGGAATGAAGGTAATTTATAAGGTTATAATAACTTAGTTTACCTTCAAAATAAATCTAAATTTACAGGGCAATTAAAATTTAGTTATTAGGCGATCTGCGGACAGTTGAGATAGCGTTATTTATTAGGGGCATAAAATTATTATAAATACCTAATAAACCACAAGAAGAGCGGATATTGGAGGGAATAGTGTGACGAATTTTACGATTGCACCGGGGGTATATATTTGCATTCGTGAGAGATATTATTGGAAATACGATAAAGAAATTAATTCGAAAATGAATAAATATTAATTTTCCCGTATTTAAGTTATTATACACACCAGTAACGACAAAACAAAGCTATAAACTACATCAAAGGCCCGTGAGTTGTGTGTTGATAATAATAATGTCGTTAATATTTATTGAGTCAAAAAAGCTGCTTTGAAATCTCCTATACAAAAAATGTGGATAGCAAGTACTATTGGGATTGAGAGGAATTTTTAAGATTTAAATGGATTAGAGAATATTAGATTTATATTAAGACCGAACACTAACTGATAAAAAGAATTTGAGTTTTTGCAATATTTATCTTAANATTAATATTTATTGAGTCAAAAAGCAGCTTTGAAATTTCCTCTACAAAAAATGTGGATAGCAAGTACTATTGGGATTGAGAGGAATTTTTAAGATTTAAATGGATTAGAGAATATTAGATTTATATTAAGACCGAACACTAACTGATAAAAAGAATTTGAGTTTTTGCAATATTTATCTTAATCGTTGGCTTCTCGAAGAGAGATGGAGAGATGGAGACATGTTTGCCTCTTGTAAGAGGAAGCAAAGAACCCATTTTCAACAGCAGTATATTCGTGTGTATTTAAAGAAACAGTTGTCTCAAAATTTGTGGATCATTTTATGGCCACAACAATTTATTCCACCGGACAAAAGTGAGAGGAGGAGGAGGCTGTTCTGCTGGGTCTCGCTGCTGCTCTCAGAACCTGACTCTAACCGTCTCTGTTTTATGTGTCTGTATTTTTATTGTCGGTGGGACAATAACAATAAAATACAGTCCATAAGAAGAAATTATAAATTTAACCAGAATATAACGTTTCTCTTTTAAACAAAATCCAAGCAGCACACACCTTAAGGTCCAAAAGGTAAAAACGTAGAGAAGAAAAAGAACTGTTATCAAACACATAAGTGGAATAGAACAGATTTTTTCCTCTAGTTTTTTTTTTGTATCAAATCAGTGTGAAGAAGGAAAAGACTAAAAGAAATTGAGCCATTTCGATAGAGTCCTATTTTCAAAGCAGAACCACCCTTTAACTTAATTCCTCCTGCCTTTGCTTGGCGACAAATTCCAATTGACGAAACACGCGAAAAAAGTTTATGGCATTCTTATCGCAGCTAAAGCGCTCTATCGAGCCAGACCGAAACTTTTATGGGCTTGTGTGGACGACACTCTGGGAGAGGATTATTCGCGCGGCACTATGCCATTAAAATTGGCCACTTAAACGCCACACCACGTCAATATTGTCGCGCGATTTTGTAAAAATTCCCGCGGATCGATCGATCGATCGCGATCGCAATGAAACGGCCCGTAATTTGTCCGATTAAGTTGAAATGTGTCGCAATAAATTTCCGAAATTATTACTCGTTAATGTACTTGGGGTGATTGGAAGGAAAACACAGAAAAACTTTGGTTTATAATCCCGTTCCACAGATATACACTCTGCGTTATGTAGTCGCGATCTTAATTTGGGTAACACACAACAACAGCAACAGGAAAAAACAAATTCCGATAATAATGAAAGGTGGACGATCAATTGGGTTTGTGTTTCTTTCTCTTCATCATGTCTAAAATGGACTTTAATTTCCTCAAATTTACATCTTAGAACGAATCTTTGTCTAATAAAAGTTAATCCTGAACCTTTTATGTCCTCCCGTGATCGATTTACGATCAACTGTTTTCAATTCATCCAAATGGTCATATATGCCAGGTCGTAAAAGATTGCACATAAAAATTCTCAAACTGTAATTTATAGGATGTACTTTCTTAAAACTAGTCTTATAAATGGCGAGAGGAAATGCATCCAAGAATGGAGTTTGTGTCTAGAGAGAAAAACGGATTTACTAAAGATTTGTGTCCGATTATTATGGACATTTGTCTGGAGTCACTCGCCTTAGTTACCACTTCATAAGGTCCACAGATCCACAGCTTCTTGTAAGACACCATTTTGCCTCTTGGAGAGAGAGAGATCTCCACCAAGAACTGAAGACAGATATGGGGAGAAACAGAGGAGCAAAAAAACAACCGTCCAGAAACAGACTCATAACTAGCAAATAAATATAAAAAATAGAGATATTAAGTCTATAATTTATTATGAATGATTAAAGTGTCAAATTGGATATCGATTCTTTGGATCGTTTCGTTATTAACCACTACACCTATGATCATTGACTTTAGACCATTTGAGATATAATTTTTATGTCTTTCTACACCACCAATAAAACATAAAATTTGTTAAGGAATCGATTTCGGTTGTGGCCAAATGTTTTCAAAATGGCAAAGTGCACTTATTAATTCCATTTCTATGAATCACATCATATTTTGTAATAAAAACAGAGAACAAAAAGCTGGTGGAGAGATAGAAAGAGAGGAAAAGAGTAAAGAAAACGATTATAAAAAGGCCAGGAATGATCAAGAGTGTATGTATGTAAACCGAACTCTATGCTATAATAAAATGACAATGAACCAGAGGTCAATAACGATAGATTTATGAAAACCGATAAAAAACGTAATCATGTGAATGTATTGTTGATACGTTTTCTTCTTTTCCTTTTATTTGTCCGCTTTTCCATTCGTCGTTTTCTTCTGACCACTGGATTCGGAATTGATGCTTTCGGCGCATTCGAATTCTTTAACCTTGCTCTTGTATTCGGATTTTCCTCAACAGTTTTTTGTTGCTGCTTTTCTTCCCATTCATTTGGCTCTGGGTGGATTCGCGATCATCGAGATCACCATCGATCTACCACGATTATCCTGCCGCCCGCTATAACCAAGGCACGCAATAATGCAAGGTGAGCTTCAACTGTCGCGTCTGTGGTGGCTTTCCATTTCGCCACGGATTATCAAACCAATGATTTATTGCCCCCCTTCCAACACATGCTATTCGATCTCTCCACTGACTTCCTGGGAACTTTCGGTTTTGATTTAATAGTTTCTTAAATAATGAATTTACTTAGAACCAACAAAATGATATAGCTTAAGTATAACATAACTCAGTTGCTTGATAAATTACAAGAGTGTATTATAATACTTGTTTCAAAATCTGATACTAAATTTTGTTTACAATAAAAGTTTGTCAAAGAACTTGTCTATGAACTGAACAAAGTCTAAACAAGAAGAAGCAATCGATCTTAGGTGAAGTATGTGAAATAGTTATTAGTGCTACAAGGGTGTAAAGTCAACTGTTTTTAACGAGTGTGAAACATTCGAGCCCAAAGCGAGAGTTGCATCGTTTCCGAGTTAAAAAACAGGACTTTACTCCCGAGCAGGACATAACGTTTTTTGCACTCCACTCATTTTTCAATTTCTCAATAAATTTCATTATTTACAAGGAAAATTTAAAAAGTGACATGTTTCACAAATGTTTCAAGTAAAATCTTATATTGTAAAGTTACCGTTAACTGTTGGAATTCAAACAAATTAGGCAAATGCCCATTTTATTGTAACATGGAACATTTAATTGCTTTAATTGATGTAAAATTAATATAAGGCTATTTATATAATTTACTTACAATACAGGTAAGCATATTTATCTCTGATATTTACGTAATGTGCCAAAATACTAACTAAAATAGCCAAATTATAAGCAGATAGCTGTTGAAACGGTAAATAATAAAATTTCAAAACAGGAATCATTTATTAATTTGCAACATAATTACGGTCCTATGGCATAGCCGAAACCAAATTTTTGTGTAGTTTAAGGGCAACAAAGGCGACCAAATTTTGACTTTGAGACAAATTTGTTGGATAATTTATAACTTGTTTTCACTAGTGAAATAAAAATTCAAAATTTTCACTAAGTGCCATAAAGTGAAACATTACGAAACTCAAATGGATAACGAAAAGCGTATGTTTCGATACGGGAGTACAAAAAATAAATATAAAAACAGTTTTTTAAACTGTACCTAACAAAAGTGCATATAATTAATTAAAAATATCTTTCGGGACTTAATAACTATTTGGATAGTTAAGGTAAAAAAATTTTGAGGTCTCTGAACAAAAAAAAACGTAGCATTCTTCTGTAAGGGCTCATATTTGTCCGAGTCTAGGCTCACGGATCCGTGCTACAATATCGGTTATTAAATGGAATATTGTGCGCTATTTTCTATTCGTTTCTGTTTTTCGTTGAACTTTAATTGTTTCAATTTTTTGCTCGCAAACAAAACCCATAGTTATATAGTTTGCAATTGGCGAAAGCGCGCGAGCGATAACAAGGAACAGAAAAAATAGTAATATCGATTTGAAATTTAAAAACAATAACCGGAGACCGAACAACTCCCCTGACTGTTGTCATCTCTGTGCTCTGGTCTATGCTCATGCGAAAAATGCAAAATCATGTCCCATAATGCAGAGACTGGATGAATGCGGGGGGACGGAGGAGATGAAAAGGGGGGGAGAGAGTGGAGTAATAATGAATTTCAATGCAATGATGGCGGCGCACAATGGTGAATAGGTAAAAAAGTTACAAATTGGAATAGAATTTACAATTACCTTAGAACAAATAAATTAATCCGTCGTTACTCTGTCTCTATGGGTCCCAGGAGAGGTACAATGAGGAGGTGGAGGGGGAGGGGGAGGAGGCTAGTTAAGCGACGACCCTGGTCCTGATTAGATCTGGCATTTAAAATTGTTCCGAGCAAAACATCTTTTTGTCTCATTTTTTTTATTGTGCGCCAAAGAAAATAATAACGTTTTTGGTAAGGTTCTCCCCGTTCGATTATTATGGGAAGAAAATCTGCTCATATTTTTATTATAGATGGAAATTATAAGCCTTAATAAAATACAACTACAATAAGACAAGCAACTACAAAAAGACGATCGCCGGGAATTTTAAGTATACAACAACGACCAAGGGTCCAAAGAGGCAAAAGGCGATATGAAGAAGAGGACTTGAATTTTGCGGCATAAGAATTACGTGCGAAAATATCACGGCATGTAATGTCACGGAACGCTTGTTGGCTATATTTGAGGTTTATTATACGGTGGTGAGTCAAAGAAGGTCGCCTTTATTGTTGTTGGTGCTGGTGCCTTAGCTGCTTTATTGTTAATGTCGCTAAGAATGGCCCGAGGAACAGTTTGGCCAAGTTTACCTACATTTAATTTGTTTGCTCTTAGTGAGCTGCTCTTAAATCTCATGTGGTGGCCACGGCCAATTGCCCAAGCCAGATTATTGCTCCAATGCGCCCAGCACAGACGGGACTCTCCATGATCATCATTACGGTAAGGTGTTTTTCGTCGCCGACAAAAAGAAGAATTTACGTACAGTCTAAGCATAAAATAATTGGACAGTTTCAAATAATTGAAAAACTGTACTCATGAGCTTTTATGGTCTTTTTTCTTTTACTTTAAAATACTGTTTATTATCAAAACAAATATTAAACTGAAATTTGGTACAATATCCAAAATAATAAAAGTATTTCTTTTTAAAAGATTAATATCAATTCTCTGTGATTTTTGGGACGGTCAACGAGCTCTTTCCATCACCACAAAATAATAAGAATATAATATATACGTAAACTTGTTGTAAGTTGTAATTTTTAAACGTTTTAACGTTATCATTGGAATTAAATTGAACAAGCTGGATAGTATCCAAAGTGGATAATAATGTATTACTTATAATATAGGTAAAACAACAACTATTTGGCGACGAGGATTAATTAAAATAAAAGATTTTAATTTTTTTCGAAACCTGGACGAATACAATTTATTTTTTTTATGAATATACATAAACAGTTGTCTTATTGTTTTATTTGTCAGTTTACAATGTTTCTTGCAATATTTTCAAGTTTCAAATTTGTGTTTCAAGCTTTCAGTTTTAGATATAATTTTTGAAATATAGAATTTAAAAACTACAAAATGTTTGTAGGGTACAACTAATAAACAAATTACAACGCATATTTATTAAAATAAAAGTTACTACTTAAACTGATATTAATTATAACTTTTCGTGTTCAATTATCTGTTTCTGCCACTGTACAAAATCTGGTAAAAATGTCTTACACAAAAAAAAGAGAAGAGTCCATTGTGTGTGCACGAGCTTTGCTGCTGTACCAAAGTACGAGTATATTCACCAGTCACAAGAATAAGAGCTGAACACAGGAGAGAAGTAAAAAGTGGATGGTGTGGTTATCTATGGCATTACTCATATAATTGGATTTTTTCCGTCGCTTATGACCATTAATTTAACAATAAATTGTCGTTTGGGTTTAATGAGATTTATGTTTGCGAACACGGGCCAGAGCCACAGAATTTCTGCAACAGCAGTGGACAAGACGACGAAGGCTGAGTTCGGTGGAGAAGTGGCAAAGAGAAGAGTGAAGTAATGGAAAGGGGGGAGAGAAAACTGCTGAGATACGCGTGATCGCCTTATCTTTTGATTCGGTTGAATCTCATTAGGGACCATAGGAATATCTATCTCCAGGTTCCCATGAAAGCAGCATCTTCTTCTCCTCTCGTACATTCGGTGTCTTTAACGACACACATACACACACACATGCCAAGAGACAAGTGTCCAAAGACCCAAATTTAAGTCTAATAATAGAGCAATAAAGAGGAATAGAAACCTCAAAAAGAGAGAATCTTCTCTGTCCCCAAAGTTAAAAATCAGAAAAAAACCAATGATCATTTGAATAATTTCGAAATAGAATTTGTCAATCGCCCTTCTTCTGTCCACTCTTTCTGCTTTTTATTCCTCGTGTTTGTAAAAATACTTAGTATTTACTAAAAATATTATATGAATTTCCAATGAAAAAACTTTATATTCAAAACTTTTATATAAATGTGAAATTCGGAAAAAATATTTTAATAAGCAAAAGAAGATATTTATTTATAATAAAACAATCAAAATCATCCCATTTTTTAACAGTTTGAAGTCCATAGAAACCCTATTCCTGTGCATAAATCGTTTGCATGATAGTTAAAAAGATAAATGCCTAATTTAAATAGCGTTCGATGGTAATAAAACTCTGGAGCGCTACAAGAGATGTATAGGAGGAATAAGTGGATAAATCAAAGACCTCGGAATATTATGTTATTAATTTTTACGATCAATATCAACAACCAATAAAATTAATTAGAAAAATTACAATAAAATACGTTTTTGGGGATAGGTTTGGAGTAAAGAATGGGAGAAACAGAGAGATGAGTTCTATGAAAGCGTAGAGACAATGGAGACAATTTTAATAATATAATCACAAAAGGCTATAACAGTACTGAAGAGTTTTCGTTGTCTGAAAGAGAGCTATCAAATTTCCATTAAATTAATTCACCATAGGGTGTTGAACAAACGACATGTTACAATTTTCTCTCCCTCCTTTCTTATTCACTACTCATCTCAGCATTGGTGACCACTTCCGTTTGCGGTGTACTTTTGTTTTCAAAGGGATTGTTCAAAATTGTAAATCCTTCTGCACTGAATGAGATAACTTGAGCCACCTTCAAAGATCTANTATAGGGTGTTGAATAAACGACATGTTACAATTTTCTCTCTCTCTTTTCTTATTCACTACTCATCGCAGCATTGGTGACCACTTCCGTTGCGGTGTACTTTTGTTTTCAAAGGGATTGTTCAAAATTGTAAATCCTTCTGCACTGAATGAGATAACTTGAGCCACCTTCAAAGATCTATCCAATCCAAAACCGCAATTCTAGCATCTAACAATCAATTGGAAAAAGTGTGGGCTTCTTCTCTGGGCTTTTGTCTTTATCTAACCATCTAGCCGACAAATATATGTGTCACCCGAGATGCACTTTGTCCAGAGAGGAGTATAGAGAGGAAGACGGGCGGAATGAGACCACAGTGAGGTGATGCTATCTAAACAAATCAGTGTACAAATTCAATGGAATTAGATTAGACTATACGACAAACTTTAAGAAGACAGAAAAAAACGACACGAAGTAGAAAAACAAATTCAAAGATTTCTAAGAACTACCGCGCTTCTGATCCAGACCAGACACTTGTACAAAACATATAAAATAATAACAAACAAGAAGATGGTGAATATAACAAATAAATTAACAGCGATGATGCTCCAGCCAAGTGGCACAGAGAGGAGAAAAAAAAAAGAAAAAAAAAAGAAAAAAAAGTTTGCCGAAAAAATTCCTCATTAATTATGCATTGATCAAGTGGTAATTTATGCAAGATTAAACCACAAGGATGTTTGCGAAATTTGATATAGATTCGCATTATAAGAGATATTCGCAATATATGGCACGTTAAACAACAAATAATTTCACACTTTGTGTGTTTTCGGCAAGAAACGAAACGAAAGAGTTGGGTGTGTGAATAGGCGACGAACCTGCTCAGATACGAAATGAGTACTCATCTCTTGTTTTTTCTTCTTTGGTTTTATGTCTTTCTTATTATTAATATAATGTGTATGCATATTGTGCCCGGATTTTTTTAGCCAAGTGTAAATGAATTTTTTCGGCGAGATTTACTCTCGTTGTTTTGCGCGGTGTTCCTTGCGAGAGACTCAAGTCTCCAGTCGCTTTTTTCGCCTCATATCCACCCAAAGACAGAGAGATGATATACGAAAAAAATTAACCACAAGCAATCGAACACAAGTTTAAATAAAATTTCACAGCGGGATAATCTCTTCTTTGACACAACCATAATATATCTGCAGTACATGGGTTCTGTCCCAGCCCCAGCAAAACGGCGAATATCAAATTTTTGCCACAGACGAACGTCCCGTCCCGTCGTCCCAATACAAGATAGATGGTGGTAATTTCAAGGCGCAGGAGTTTTATTTCAGTGACACGCATGAAACATGTTTAATTAAGAGATTAATTGCTACACAACGGTGGAGGAATGTTCTTCTATGGACAATGCCCATCAATGGTATGAAGAAATATTGGATTCAATTATCACCAAATCGCATTGCCATTAAATCTAATAGAAGCAAGATTTGTCATTGGCACTTTACAAAGCCAAAAAATCTATTAAAGAACAGTATGAACGCTATCTTAACCCAGGACAATTAAAGATTTTAATTGTTAAGATTCAGTTTTCAAGTCAGTATTAAAACATGTTGATTTAAATAAATTTAGGAATAAATATTCAACAAGAAAGTATCTTAATATCTTATAACTTTAATATATATTTCAATACAGTAGTATCTTAACATTAAAAAACCATTGTAATACCAATAAGAATATGTATATATTGGAGTTAAGATAAATGTAAAAAATATTAGAAGTTTTTGCAATAAAAGTCTAGTATCAGAGATTTATTGATAATTAAATTTTAAAACCCAAAGCACTCTATCTATAACTCTCTCACTCTCTAATCCGATAAGAAGAAAGATAAAATCTGTCATTTTTAATATAAAAATAAATAATAATCATAAAAAGTGTAATTATGAGTGGACAATCAAACTAATAACAAGACGACGAACAAATAATTTAAAAGAACTTCTGGTGTTACGATTAAAAAAAAGGCGGGCCTGAGTATAACACATCATACGATTGGATGGTGGCCAGCAATGTTCTGGTTGCTGCTGCCCCCCTCTTCCTCATCTCTCTTCTATACACTGTGTGCCCAGCCATAAGAACAAGACACACTCTTTCTTCTTTTTCTCGGCCCAACCAACACCGGCTTCAAGAGTCGCTCGGTCGCTTGCTTTTTCCAGCGCGCAGTGTCGAGTTATTTTTCCCCTTACTACTTCTTCTGGTTCCCCGTCTCCTCTTGATCTGCCTGCCTTATGCCTTATGTTGGCTGTTGTCCCGTCACATGGCACTATACCCAACAACAACAACAATCAGCACATTTAATGATATTACTAAATTAATGTGCTCATCGTGGTCGAAATTGCAAAAGACCACGCTGCTCTGTCCGTGTCTCTTTAATGGTGTGGGTCTTTTTCGACGCGGCGTTGGTCCATCTCTTCGCTCCTCGGCCTCCCTTTTTGCCCAAGTAGTCGTCGTCGTCGTCATCGAGAGGTCTTCTCGAGAGCCAGCCAGAGCAGCAGCGAGCAAGAAAGGCAGAAAGTGTGGAATGCAAGAAAATGGCCAAAAAGGAATCCTCTATGCCAATAAATATACCTATATATCGGTATAATATTAAATACATATGGGAGAAAAATGTAAAACATAACCTGACTGGTGGTAATAAGAAGGAAATTAATTTAATATGATGTATTTGGCAGACGCATGCCAATTTTAGTAAATGGCTCCTCGGCTGGTCCAACAGGGCAGATTAATCTTCTCCCGATAAACCGAGAGACCCTAGTAGACCACAGAATCGAACCCGAACGTATTAATCAGCTGTCACTGAGGTAGTTATTTCGACGAGGAGACGACCCTTAATCAATTTATGGAGAACAGATAGTGTTTGAAAGATTGCGGTTTCCTTGTGAAAATTTAGTGTGATTAAGAGGTTAGAAATGTTAACAAGGTTTCGTTTAATTAGTCATCGAATTCTGGGAAATATCAATTAATCAACGTGTGACTTAAAATAGAAAATTACAATTTCGGGTGCTCTTAATCCTCGAGGAGTAAAAAACATCGTAAACATCAAAGTGATTTTCGACAGAGTTCTATACAAAATCAAATACCAAATCTATCAATTACATTCAATATTAATATTTTCTAATACTTTGAAGGTGGTAATATTCCAAAACAATTAACAAGAAATCATAAAAATAATGGCTTTTGCTAAATAAAACCAATTACTTTAAGATGATACCGGATTTTACATGTTAAACCTAGTGTTATTGATGTCAAATAATTATTTTCGTTGTAAGTTATAATTATAAATATTAATTGCTTGTTTTAGAATGAAGATGTGAATTATAGGCACTTGTGAAATCAATTTGAATAAGTTATTGCCGTAAAGAATGGAGATTTTTACCGTTTTCCAATAAAACTTTTTACTGCTTTAATATAAATAAAATTCCGGGAATTGAAGCTTCAAATATCTTGCAATAAAGTAGTATCTTATTTAAAATATATTTGAATTGTTTCTTACTTTTATATTAGGTTATCTAAAAATATTTGGCAAAAAAGTTGTTGTAAGACTTTTTTGTAATTAATTGTAAATGTCAGTCTATTATTCTCATGATTCTACAATTGTTTCTTACAATAAAGTAAGTTCTTCATTTTAGAAATATTAGATATTCTCAAATTATTTATAAATTAAAAAGGTATTAGTATTGTTCTTTGAAAAACTCTAAGTATTCTTTAACATTAATTATAGCTTATTGTCAATTCCATTCAATTAATCTCCTGTTCTTGAAAATCTTTATTTTGTTTTGGCCATAAAATGAAAGTTTGTTTGCGAATAAAAAGAGATGCAATGACCTGTGGCGCAATCTAAAATCGCGAATTGCATAATCGCGATATTATTTGGTGGTGAGGTCAGTGTCGGGCAAGTGCAATGACTGACAGACTGTGTCTTATGACAAATTGACCAAGAGAAGTCGGACACACGGAAGCCATAAACCGGGACTCAAGTTAAGTGCGGGGCCAAATGTAATTTGCAAAGGGGGGTAATGTGGCGTGCAAAAATGTCGCTGCATCCAATGGCAGGAGCAAAACCCAAGCAAAATAAGAAAAAGAAAAGAGGCTGCGCGAATAATTGCGAGAGCAAACGGAAATTACCAAGTCGAAAATTAATTAATTACATCGTAAAAAGTAAATTAAATTTCGGTTTATGACTATTATTAAAAGCTGTCTGCGCCGCTCAAAATTATACCTATATATTAATAAAACACATACATACTTTTGTGTATAAATACTAAATTTGCTAATAAATTTGTTTGGAATGTTAAAAGAATGGGGGCCAGCAGCCAATTTGATGGCGAGTGAGAGACACAGACACAGCACAAATCTAATTTAAGGGTGTAATTTGCACGATGTTTGTTAACGCTCTCGTCCATTTAATCTTTCTCTCTCGAAACTCGCGCCTGATTTCAGGTGTAGGGTTAATTTGGAACGCTTTTTGCCAGATATGAGTGTACGAAAATCAAAATCAACTATGATTATACGGCCTCTCGGAAATTAAAGTACCAAGACCAGAAGCTTCAATGGCTCACTTTGGCTTAATAATATCGGTGTTGAGGAGGGAAGAGGAGCATCAGCAGGAAAAAAAACCAAAATTGTGGGGACTTTTTTCGTCTTTGCAGTTCAACTTCTTCTTCTTCCTCGTTTCAGTCTTCATCTGCACAAGATTAAATGGTGTACACACGTTTGAATGAGTGGGGAAATTGAATAAAAGACGAAAAAATAATTTTATGGTATAATTTAGCGTAACTTGGCAGCTCTCTTTCGAATTACGTGCCTGGCCGATGTTTTTCCTGTTGCCTTCTTCTCTCTCCAGCTTTACTCTGCCCACTCCTCGCGCGCTCTCTTCTGGACCACAGATAAAAGTTGAAGAAGAATTGGTCCAGCAGCACCACACCACAGCCAAATAACAAGTGAATTTTGTAGCTGAAAATCGCAATTGTATGTTGTTTACGCGCACTAATGAAAATCCCCGCGAAAAAACGACTCCAATCGAATGAGATTTAAATATAGGAGCTTTTATTTCTTATTAATTCTTTTCTCGAAATATATTATTGAATGAACACACAGAAGCGCCGCATCGCCGCGCGGTGATGAAGCCAAGAAAATATGCCAGGATTTTCCATATGGCCAGAGAGTGAGTGAGTAGAAAACGAGAGGAATGGGGGGCATTTGACTGCTGGCCAAAGAGATGAATAGACAGATGAACAGACAGACGGATGGATGGGAAGGTAGAAGGAGAGAGAGATTCTGGCCATAATCGGGGCTTAATTGTCTCTAAATCGATGTTCATGATAATGATGATAATTTACTAATGACGTCCACTTTTTTTTGCACATTCGCGCATACACACAGTTTGCATATTTATTCATTTACCCACTTAAATGGACGATAATAATATAAATAGTAATATATTATAATCGCATAATAATCAAGTGAG
The DNA here is from genome assembly GCA_001014945.1 of Clogmia albipunctata. NCBI lineage: Eukaryota > Metazoa > Arthropoda > Insecta > Diptera > Psychodidae > Clogmia > Clogmia albipunctata. Next base: position 53,346 of record JXOV01001611.1, read on the forward strand.
GACGACTAAAATGGCGATATTAATTACGGAATCGGGAGGCCTCTTTCAGATCAATGAAGACAACAATATAAAACACAAAAACCAAGATGGGAACTGAAAAAAGACTGCCTGTCCCTCTCTCTTTGGCCAGATCGCAGTAATTGAATTAAAAATGTGACCAACAATTAAAATCGCATTTGTATCCTTTTAATTAATTTATCCATCGGGATGGAGATGACGGAATGCAAAATTGACGAGATTAATGGTTATTGTCCGGCCTGTGCACAATTATACTATTTACATATAGCCCATTGTGTGATTAACGACAATTTTACCTCCATGTGAATAGCCAAGATGAAGCAGAAGAGGGGTCCATAAGGCGTGTTGACAGGCCTTTGAATTGTCTCCACCATATTAAGTCACCATAGTTGAGCAAAGTTGTTAAAGTGACACAAACGACTTTTGACAGGAGGACCTTCATAAGGTCAATCATAGTAGGCTTAATTGCCCGGCGACGACGCTCCTTTAAAGAGACACTTGCCGACAATTGTTGATCCCCCTCCCAGACTCCACAATTTATAGCAGTATAATAAAATTTAGCGATAAATTTAAGCTTATTTTGGACTTTGCAAGTAAATAAATTGGAAATTTTCTAATCTTTTCGCCATGCCTCGATCATATCGAAAAACGATCATCCTAAAAAGTATACGATCACCGCACACCACCGTCGATCGTCACTCCGATGGCCGAAAAATTGGAAAACATTTTAGGAGCCATTATTTGAATAACAATAACCATCTTTCATAAAAATAATATTTTGAATTTTGAGCGCAACAATGGAATGGACCATGGTCAGAAGACTGTTTGGATGGTGAAGAAGCGAGGAGTTCAGAATTCGGCAATCAAAAAGAGACACATCAACATCATGGACCTAAAATGCTTGATTGAGTTTTGTATAAATCTAGCATTATGTATGAGTCGTTTTTTCTATGATTATTCCTATTATTGTTGCTGGGTTTTTGTTTTTTTTTCTCGATCTCTCGCTCTCTCTCTCCCTCTTTCAAATGGGGAGAAAAATCATCTTGAAAATGAAAGAATCAAACATAACTTTCCTAAGCGAAAAAAAATGAGAGGAACAATGGTAGAACGATGATGAAGAAATTCGTTGAACGACCGGACGATCTCCCGCCAGCCACCTTATATTAATAGTGATCATTATAGTTTTCGATGATCATCAACAAACGATCGTTTTATTCTTTTCCTCTCGCGCGCGATCATCATATCGCGAAACTACCAAAATCGGTTCCTCTTCTTGTAAAATACTCTCGTTCTTCGATCACAAGATCACGATCATGCGCATGATGATCTTCATGATCATATTTTGACCTTAATGATGATTTTCGTACAAGTTTTTTCTAACCTTCTTTCTTTAAAATCGGTAAAAAATGGCGATCGCTAGATATACACAACTCGCAAAAGAACTAAATAAAAGGAGCGAGCAAATTAAACAAAATTTTTCAAATATTTGTCCAAAGAACGCCACAGTAAAGGGGAGTATTTTGTTTCTTTGCCAAATAATTAACAATTCTAATACGGTAAATATATATGAAAATTACTATCGGGCCACAAACACTTTTTGTGCGATCCTCAGCTCAGCTCGGATCGATCGAATTGTTACGCTGTTTACGAAAATGCACCAAAACTGGGGAGAATGACAGAAAAATGTGCTAATGAGAATTGTGTGGAGTCATCTCTTGGCATTGTAATGTAGGCCAGTTTTTGCCTCCTTCTCCGCCTTCTTAGACAGTAGTCGTCGGCTCACATTAATAAACAATTTAATCGTTTTTGCCGCGCTCTCCAAATCGAATTATAAAAGGAAACTGTGAAAATTGAAAGCCATTTTACAAAACCTGTTTCACCACAGACCTTAGCTCTCTTCTACTCGTGTTTATGTAGAAGTTTATTACAGAAGGACATCTTTTCGTATTGACAAATTGATACTAATTATCTTTGGAAATGAATTAATTAACTTATAGTATTTCTCAATCAAATTTGGACTTTGTTTTGAATTTTTTAAAATTTATTCAATCAATAATAAAAATTGGTTGAGAAGTTGAATTTTTGGGTTTGTTTCAATACAAATGCAATGATTTTTTAAAGATTTGTATGAATATTTCAAACAAAATGCATAAAACCTTGTATAAAACACGGACAGTAAGTTTTTTTTAAAACAAAAGCCATTTATAAAACACTCGCTATCCTCGTGGTTTTAAATAAAATTGGCGCTTATTAATGCGTCATCTTTTCGACCTAATTGCATAAGTAACTATTGATTATTCAATCTTTTCATTTTAGATTTATTAAAACCAGAGGAGATCATGTATAAATTATACTACTTGACTGGAATGGATAAATAGGGCACGACATCTGTCGTGTTGGAGAAATCCCAAAAAATTAAGCATAATCGAAATCATTTTCTTCATGGTCTATATATGATGATAAATACACTTGCATAAGAATCGAGAGAATGCCCATCGGAGAACTTGTAGCGATAAGAAGAGGTTCGATTGGTCATTGCAACAATGTAAGGCCTCGAAAAGTGGAGAGTTAATCAGCACTTGCCACAAGCGCAGTTATTTTTAGTTTTCGGGAATCGAATATTTTATTAAACACTTAATGTTTCTTTGCTTGTTGATACAAAGAAAGTCTTGTTCTTGATTTTTTTACCAGTATTTCTGCTTTTATAATCGCGCGGTTCGTAGAAAAAGCAATTCACATTCGGAAAGATTGAAGAGACGAACCGAAAAAAAACACCCAGCTGAGATTAGCAAAAATTATAAGAGGTGATCGACTCCCAAAACAGCCTTCTCTATTGCCAATAATATCTGTGATTTATTGAAGTCAAACGCCTTTAATTGAGGTGCGAATTCAGTCGACAATTTTCACCAAATTTGCCCACCTCTTTGCTTCACCTCACTTGTGCCACTCTAACCTTACTTTACTACCCATTCCCAGCACCATCATCATCAGCGAGGCCCCAACTAAACCCATAGCCATATTCAAGCTCCACTTCCTCCACTCCATGATTCTTTAAACAGGTATCAAAGCAACTGGGCAAAACTTAAAATTAACCCTTCCATTCATAAATAAGCTCCTCATTTTTTCAGTTACGATTTTTTTGTATAAATCAAAATTAAAGGGTGTTTCATTAGAAAATTCGATAACAGCCATTATTTTCTTTACAACAAATCTACGGGATCATGTCAAAAGAGTATTCTAAAGACAAAATTACAATTTGAAATCAAATTATCTTTACAGAATTCAAGGGATTCCCGGGTTTCTCTATTGGACCGACTTATGGACCGAGAAATTTGTATGAAATTTACGCGGGACGAAATACGAGACGGGTTTCACAATTATCTTTCTTATTTATTTAAAGTTAGTTAGCATGTTTAAAATAGCTAATTATTTTAAACTTTTTACACATATTAAATAAATATGTTTCGCTATCTGATATTTTAACTTATAATTATTTAAGATAATTTTAAATTTTGTTCTTAATAGAAACTTTTGATTTATCAGTAATTCTTAAATGCTTCAACGTGTTAATTTTCTGGAGGAGAAAGAGCATAATCTTTGTGGCCTTGTTGTTGGGCTCTGATCGCATGCTCTGGAGAATTATTCAAATTATAGTTTGTGGGGCAGGCAGGCAGCAGCACAACCAGAAATATGATTTCGTTGTGCTTTCGCGCGACCGACCACTTACACAGAATCCAAATCTATGGGCAAAACCGCGAACCAATAAATCGACACACTCGGCTACGGATAAATACACCGGAGGATCGCCAAGAATTCAAACATAACTGTTAACCTTTGCCAGCCCGAGACTCTCCACTAACCACCACCGTCATCCAATCCAAGCCAATTGATAATTTCAGCGAAATTATCACAGTAGTGATCGCGAAATTCTTTTGACACAATTCTCTCTCCCGGCTATCTTTAGAATGGAGAAGAGATTTAGATAATTATCTGTATCAATTTAATAAATAAAAGAAATGTTCTTCAAATCGAAATGTCAGAGGTTCTATAATAGGCTAAGCACCATCAGAGTATTTGTAAGATATTTGCTTTGAAAAGAAGCATGAGGAGTCTTATTTTTAGAACAAGATTAAACAAGCCTCTATCTTTTAAAGGACGATTGGACCAATTTTGAGGATTAGAAATTATAAAACCAATCGCTCTGATAATTTGAAAAGGACTTGTGACCGATCCTAAATTAAACTTCCCTTTTTTTTAACTTAAATCTACTCTAAAGGTAATTTCTTCAACTATTGTATAATAAAATCAAGTATTTTAGATTTAATTTTTCGCTGTAATGGCAAAGATCGCCTGCTATTTGCGGGTAAGCGATGAGAAATTCGCACCGCACCCGATAAGATCAAAGGTACATTGGTATTTTTCTGTAGCGTAACCTTTAAATTACAATATTAAAGTGGAGGTGACGAAGAACATGGATCATAACACTTGTACAATCTATGGAGATAGAGAATAGCATTCATGCAAACGTTTAATGGAATGTTGGATCGGAAAAAAAGAGAGTGGAGAGCAGCACAGCAGCTGGAAAAATCTGCGTGTCGTCGTCGCCAAAGATCCTTAGATCCTTGGCAAAACAATTCTTGGTGCCCCAGAATCAGATACGCATTACAGTCGAGTCCACTTTTATTGCTTTTGTCTCTCTGTTGCTATTCGACGACGTCGTCATTATTATTTTGCTGTGTGTTTTGCAAAAAAATGTGTATAGAAATAATAGCATTGAAATATTTATGTTTATCTTGTGCAGATCTTTCTTTTTGTTATTTCCACACTCACTGACATTCCTCTCATTTAACCGTACGTACAAGAACACTCGGTTCAGCTGCTGCCTTTTCGTTCCTGTGTGTATTCCAACAGCCAACTTTTCGCATTTGTTGTCAGCCCTGCCATGCTCCTCTCTTCCTATTTGTATTATTAAAGCTTTAAGTATAGCCAGCCCAATATTATAAGGTTAATACTTATTTTTAATTAACACTTGCAAAACGAAAAGATAGAAACTAAATTATAGAATATCAACTAATTATTAATATAATATGATAAATAACAAAAAGATTCGAAAAGAACTCTGTTTTAAAAAGAAAATATTATATTTTTAAATTTTTTTTAATTTATTATTTAAAGGACATATAAAAATTTAAATTAAGTAATGAAATAACTTAATAATTGAAGTTTACGCAACTGAAGTAATGAAGTGTTTTGCCGATTCAGTGTTATTTTTTGGGAAAAACTGTAGAAGCCGCGTAATCAAGACACTCACGGATCGCGAGTATTTGTATATATTAACCGATTGTCTGAATTAAGCGATTGACTTCCAATACATTTATATGCTGCCGATCTATTCCTAGACATTTTGTCTGGATAAGCGATTGTACACATTTTCCGTAGTCTTATTAAGGAGCTTCTACAGTAGAATGAAATCAATAAAATACCATTACCTACAAGTTGGACATAACGTTTTGTGCAAATCTTAACTAGTTTGACAAAGTAATTTTTCATTAATTATCGTTTTTTATGGAAGCTTATCAAAATATATAAATAGTAAAAAGTATATTACTATTTAAATACTAATTTTCGGAATGTATGACCAAGCAACCCATGAATGAGTTATAGCCCTCACTCATATATATTGATATATAATAATGAGTACCATCGTGATTCCTTGGAGTGATGTGTGCCGCCCATCGCCTCCTCTTCACGTAAGCGTTTTCCATACCGTTTTTTTAAAGAACGGTATTGGACTGGATATATGCCCAAATGACCCGCGTTTTGGCAACCGCTCACGAGGGCAGTAAAAGGCAAACACAGTATAAGGCATGGGTATCATGTTATATTATTGATAGACAGTTAGTAAGGTAGGGTTTAATCTCCAGAATACACCCAAGAATTTTTTTTGTGATTTATGTTTATTTGTTTAAAATGCATTGAAAAGGTTGATTATTAAACACGCAATGACCTTCATAAAGCTCTCACTGCACACGTCGTTTTAAAGATCTTTAATGTTTAATAATGCGTCCTGTTATCGTCCTATTTATAAATATACTATTAAATTTACATAAAAATATCAATCGATAGCAATAAAAGTACACTATTGAGTAATAGATAGGAGTAATAGTAACCCTAGTTTGTCTTTTGTGGTAATGCTGGAGCGGATATCTTTAACGAGCGAGCGTTGGTCGTCGTTGTCCTATGGTTTATTGGATTCGTTGAGGAATTTATGTTTCGAGACACGCCGAACACTGATAGTGACATTCCGGCTTGGCGGCTCTTCGTTTAGCCTCATTATTATCAGCTCTATACAAAGAAACGGTCTTAAGGGAAGTCCTCTGACCACAAGAAGAGTGTTTAATACTCGGATCAGTGCTCATTTTTGCGTATTGGTGAACTATTTCCATTTAAAAACTGCCCAGAAACACGGCACTATAAACTCCCACATCTGTTCCGGGGGACACACAAGATCTCCTGGTCTAAAACTCCTCTAGCGAAAAGACCTTTCACTGCCAATATTGTTCAAATTGTGTGCTACAGAATCAATTTTTCCGTGTAAACCACAACTACTAGTCAACTTTCCAATCAGCTTTTACCAATTCAATCAATGGACAGAGGGGGAAAAGAAACCAACAAGAAGCTCTCTGTACTGTTTTCGTAATAAGGCGCCTTTTCAAATAATCATGGTAAATTGATATTGTTGTTCTTGTAGCTGGGTTCGTGGAGTGCGGTGACCATCAGAAAATTGCATGAATGCCCAAGATTTATGGTCCCTCGATGCATAAAGAGATGGGAATACATCAAAATCGTCCCACGTAACTCAGTGTTTTACTATCGCCATCACAAATCTCTGTACGTGACATAAAGTAATTAACCTATGCTGACGTCTGCTGTCAATTTCCCCTCTTTGCCGATGACAGCGACGGCCATATTGTGCACAGACAGGAAAGGAGAAATGATCAAACGATCGAATTGAGCGACTTCCAACATGGCGATCTATACTATTTTTTAATTGCAAAACTAGGAAAAGATTGCAAATCTTATTTGAATTTGTACTTAATGAAACAATTGGCCTAAGAGTTTTAAATCGATATGAGAAATAGAATAAGTAGATTCCTGTAAACCGGTCTCCAATTAGGAATATTATAAGTCAACGTAGCCATATAAAACTGTTACTTAAGTAGATGATCATTGAGAGACGATCTCAATTCTGCGCGTACTTTAATTGTAATTTCAGTACCACTTCTCGACCATTTATCTTAAGTCAAGTTGGATTTGAAATTTATGGGGTTTTCTTCAATTATCAAGTTGAATAAATATTACAAAATATCAGAGACATTATTAATGATGTAAGAATAAAAGTGATCGAGTTTTACGATCGTTTGTTTTTTTTTCTCAAATGCATTTCATCCGTTACTTTGTTCTTAAATTGACAATGTGAAAGTGTTGGGGGAATGTGTCATGTCATTGATGGCATGAAGAGTTATTTCTACGTGAATAGAGAAGCCTGGACAAGAATGGCAAGAGCGAAAAGATGGGTGTTGAATGAATCAGTTTTAATTAATTAAGCCATTTTACTAATCCTCGGTAGCATTCTTGATAAGGTTTCACCTGGACAAACGGCATCGTTATCTGGTGTTCTCTTTTCTTTTCTCTTGCACCTTTTTTTGCCTCGATTTTTGCAATTGTGCGTCGTCGTCTTGTTCTTATGGGCTAATAAAACAGAGTGTGGTGCAACAATGTGCTATATCAACACAGTGAATTACATTAATAATTATTGGTTGTGCGTTGGCTAATCAATAAATTTCGCCAGCCAGGCACTCTATGGAACGGGTTTCTTCTTTTATTATTAGGCCTTGTATTATATGTAGTTATCTCCATAGCTCTCGCTCTCTATCGAGATGAGTGAGGCGCACATATAAACCGAAAGAGGTGTTAATGTTGACATAAGGTAATCGTTTCGCATTCAAGTTCATGCCATTTGCCGGTTATTTATTGGTGTCAAGATGGCTAGAAAAACACTATTTTGTCATCCTATTAAAGACTGGTAAGACCAGATGGCATTTAAACAGGATCCCATCGCGGCAACGAAGCAATTATGCAATTCCAAGTGCAATTTATGGCACCATCAATGTAATTCAATTGACATCCCACGTACCCATTTAACAAATTATTGGAACCTAGTTAGTTATTAAATTAATAATTCTAATCAAAGTTATTATATTTTCAGGAATTTTATGGAGACGAAGTTATTTCGCTAATTGGATAAGTACTCGTAGAGTCCTTGCTTCTAATAAACAGTTCTCGTGTTGAAATTAATAAAAAATACATAAAATTTTATTAGAATCAGTAATGTTCTATGTAATGTTTGTTTTCTACCTTTAATTAATAAATATTTGTCTATTAAATATGTAATATATTGCTTTTATTTTATTGCTTAAAGTATTCTTCAATTGATAAAAATTATTGTAGAAAAGGGTTTGAATTTGATTTAATCAAATTATAGATTGTTTATTTGAAAATAAGATTAACATTAATTTTTATTTTTATTTACGAAATTACATAGACTTTGAACAAAACGTTGCTAGTCTCGATCAACTATCAGGTTTTCAATCGACAGGCAAAGTACTTCATTACTTATCGCTTCGTAAAATACGAGGTGGTGTAGTTGCTTAAAGCGTTGTCTCAAAATTCAACTCGATGGACCCAGGTTCGAGCCCTGATCAAACCGTTATTCTTTTCTTTCGAATTTCATTACTCGTTTTCACTACATACTGTATCAAACATACTGTAATTAATATTTGTGTAAATATATTAACAAAAAAACAATAAAGCCGGCCTCGACAGTCGAAAAACAAGCATCATCAATGCTATTCGTTCGACCAGACAGGCTTTCAAAGCTTGGATAGAGTACATAGAATCAAAGATATAAACCGGATCTTTCTCTAATACTAGTAATTTGCTGCAACTCAATGAATGGATACATATGAAAGTTATGAAAGGGATGGTCTTCTTCGAAGAATGTGTGTTCTGTTTCGATGGCGAGAACCATCTCAATAAATATTCTCTTTATAGAATATGTTCATGGTGCTAATCATAACAAATAATGATTCGAAAACTTGATATTCAATTGTCAAATGGGAAAGATTGAATTTCGTAAATCAATTGGTTAGACTTAGACCGGTAACAGATGTCGTATCGTCGGAGAAAAAGTATACTTAGGAAGCTAACAATAGTATTATAAGTATTATAAAAAATTGTAGATATTATAACTACGAGTATAGAGTTCATTAAATAATTAAATATTTCCCTCTACATTCCAGTAAGGAACTTGGGGTAGTCTCAACCTCAACCAACGGGTGTTAGACTTTCCATGATTGTTTATTTCCAGTGTATTATTAGTCAATTAATAGCACCTAGACCAGTTGAAAAAGGACCCAGTCAATCCTACCCGCCCAGGGATCGAACCCACGGCCTCCAAGGAGGCAGATCAGAGTGTTACCACTTCGGCTATGGTGCGGGTGTAGAGTTCATTACTAAGTTAAAAGTAAAAAGAGTTTCTTAATAATTAGAATTGAGTGATGTTTAAAATTTTATATACTACTTTACGTAACGAGAATTTTTTTACAATTAAATAAATTGATTAAAGTAAAATAAACAAAATTATGAATATTAACTAATAAAACTGAATATTAGAATGGAATCATATAAAAACCTACTTTCAAAAGCATTCAATTAACTTTTATTTTACATTAGGACGAATTTTTATAAACCTCTCTAAAATGTTAAAGATGCTTTTAAAGTTATCATCTTGACTTTTACTTGTTTTATTATAATATAAAACTTTAATCTTAATTGAAATCGTGAAAATAATGAAAAGGGCTTTCTCCAAACAAGTTTCTATTAAATCAATATGTATAGTAAGTATTTAATTATATCTTAAGCTTTTGAGCTTCTGAAAGCGATTATCAATATAACATTTGTTTTAGGTTTTGAGAATAATCGAAATTAAAGAATTAAAGAATTTTTAAGAAAGAACTTCAAACTATCCTTTAACTGTTCGACAGTGATTTAAAAACTATTAAAATTTTTAGGGGGTTTAAATCAGGTTTAGCAATGTACTTCCAAATTTAAAAATGTTAATTTTTCAAAGATAATTATAAAAATCCTTATTTATAGTCACCCCAATCTAATTTCGTTCTTATGAGTCACAAGTGCTGGGATCAGTGTTTTTGTCGCCCTCATTCCTGTGTTCATATTTGCAAGGAGTGATCAAAAGAAGTGGTATATCTTGGCTCAGAGAGCTTTACGATGACTGCAAAATCGCGGGCGTTTTTCGATTATTCCATTGGAGTTGCTCTATGTTATTCCCCAGTATTTGAGATTGTTACTTTGGGCTCTCGGAGCCAGCGAAAAGTAAAAACATGACAGCTTTATGTTAGGCCGTGTGTACAAGACAATAGGCTATATTGCCACGAGAGAACAGATCTGAAACCGAAAGAGCTATACAGCAACAACAACGAGGTGAGTGATTGAGAACAAAAGTCGAAATGGAAATCGCGAAATTCTTAAGAATCATGTAAATTTCTCACTCTTGTCGCAATTCGTGTACCTCAACGTACCTATATGTATGTGTCACAATTTACAAATTATGTAACAATAATAAATTAATGTTTTTATTTTCAACCAGAACCTGGCCAGGCCTTCTTCTTCCCCCTGCCCTGCCTTGTCATTGAGTCGCGCAATCGAACGAGTACATTAGAATAAATTTACCTCTTCCAGTGACATTTTAAGAATATATCAATCTGAGTTATTTCTTATTGTACTTTAAGAAACTTCAGAATATAATAAATGTAATAGTATTCATACAACTAGGTCGAGTGGTTAATAATACTAATCTGCCGTGTTTCCTATAGGACTTTACATATTTTTGACCAAATTATCTCAATAATCGATTGTTTTTATAATTTATAAAGGAAATTATGTTACTTGTCATTAAAACTCTTTAGTGGTCCGTCTGAGAATTAAATTATGACCGATAAAACGAATTTAAAATATAAAATTAACAGTAAGTAAGCTTTAAAAGTCATTTCTTAGTACATTAAAAGGAATTTTCCTGAATCAAATTCAGTTTGAGAGCGCTGGAGATGATGACGTTTCATAAGTAATAATAATCAATATGTACCCAACTTATGTATGTTCAGCGACTTCAGTTTATAGATTGAATTCTAAATCATTACAGTGAATATTTATGAAGAAAATTACAGAAATAAAATTTGTTGTTTACTAATTTTTAGGAATTGTACAATGTTTTCTTTACGAGCACACTCATTCCTGTTTGCATTTTTTTCACTAGAATGGAAAATTACTTCATTACCTACCATTACGTAACTTCTATTAATACACTAGTGTTGTAAGTATTTTTATAACTGCACTTATATCGAAATGGTTGTACAATTTTTATAAAACCGAAATGTATTATGACGAGAACTTCTTTAGAAGTGTTGTTTAATTCATAATTATCGTGGCACTACATCCCAGATCAGGTCCTGGTCTCCTCTAGAGTTTGCCTCTAATAGTTTACAGCAACGGCCTTCCAATCATGGTTTAAATTAGATATTGAAATATCAGATGACATCGAACACTTTACTTCGTGTAACGACATTCAACATTGGAATCTATTGAACTTGAGTTAGCCGAGAGAATTATTAATAGTTATTTGTGCTGTAAAATGGTGTAAAATGACCCGTTTTTTTAACGAGGAAATGAATGTGAAATACGAGTCGTTAAGCGAGTGGCCCATTTTAAAACCTAATTTTACACCCAATCAGGACATCAATTTGTTTTCACTTTCCCCAAAAATTCACTTAAAACTAATTGAAAAATTGATGTCCGTTACAACTATTTATATTTGAACAGTTATTTGACCGTTATAACGTCCTAAATTAGAAAATGTGCAATTCTCTCCACAAATTGACTTTTCATCATATTATTTAATTTAAGACGTTTTTACTTTAGTTAAATAAAAATTCAAAATTTTCGCTAGTGCAAGAAAGTGACACATTATGTAATTCAAATCGATATCGAAAAGCTAAATTTTTTATACGATTTTTAATTCTTTTACAATATCTTTGTATCTTTGCTGGCTTAGAAAGAGAATGACGGCAAAATTGAAGATACACGCGACAAAAAAACAGAAAGGAACTGAATGACAGATGGGCCGAGTTCAAGTGATCATCCTCGAAAACGACCATCATTGCAATCATTGATAATCGATACAGTTCCATTGTTAACTGTTAATTCCTTCTTTGTTTTTATTTCAATTCTTTCTGATTCTCCTGATCTCATTGCGGTTAGAATTTTGCGTTTTGTTTTTATCAGATTCTTGTCCCGTGAACTTGATTTGATATTCATCGGTGGACAGTGTAACAAAATTGTCAATGTCAGTCACCGGGAAGAACACAAAAAAAGAAAAGGAAAGAACAAAACAATAAATGCACCTGATTAATCGAAGATCCATTGTTTGGAGCCCACTTCTCGATCAGATGATCAATATGCGTCTTCGAAATTAACAATAGAATTGCATTTAATTCGCACTATTATCCGTTGCAATGGCCAATTATAAGCCCACGTATTTGCGGAATTACTTTGGCGATGGCAACGAGATTATTAACTGAATAGAAAAAGGCGGGATTTCTGCCATTTGCGAAGCAATGCATTTGACCACAGGGTAAACAGATAAACGTCTATCAATGCTGAGAATGTAATCTATTCTCGAGATGAACTCGCTCTTCGGGCTGTTTTAAATGTTCACTACAAATCAAACGCATTAATTAAGTCTCTGGTAAATAGAGTTCCTGTTAGTGTTTGTTTAAAAAAAAGTCATTTTACTTCAACTATAAAATTTTTATAGTTTCATCTGGATCATAAATTTGCAAAATTGATCATCAATAACCACAAAACTTATAATCTTAATGAGAAAATTTCAATTGCAATAAATAATATTTTATGATTTGTTTGATCTAAATTTCTAAATTATACCCATAAACGAGGAGATTTTATCAAAAAATCTATGATTTATTTCTAGAAAGTAGCTTTTTCCAAAACTTGCAAAAATATTGTCACATTTCAATCTAAATGACAGTCGGTGTATAAATATCGAGCCATAAAGTGAACCGAAATAAAAATTGAAGGCTGTCAAATTAGCTTTTTTTCTCGAAATGGCACACACAGCATCAGAATTAATTACCAGGTCCGAGTTATTGTAAATAGAAATCTCCGAATCCGATAATCCAATTCCCACAAATTAAGTTCCATGCTACAATTTAGATCGTTCAACGAATCAGACAAGAATTTACCAATAAAATCTCGCGCAACGACCATAAAAGCGAAAGAAGAGGACGACGATGATGATGATGGTATAGAGGAGAAATTTTTACAACTAATTAATTGAGTCTAATATTTGGCAAATTAAAATTCAATTTCGTAAATTGTTTGAGTTATTGGCCCAGCAATTTGATCAGACATTCTCGCTCCTCTGGACCAGCAGAGCTAGCCATAGTTCTTTTCTGGGTTTTTAAATTGCTAATTGGCTAACGGAAAGCAGTCGCGATCGTTAATAAAACCAAACAAATTATATTATTTCGATTTATGCGCGGCTTACGATGACGATCCACGGTGGAGATGAATCTCCAAAACAGAAGATCGTTTAATTAATGGGAAACATTTAAGGCATTAGGCCTAAACCGCACCCACTTTTGATTCGTGTCTTTTGGGATAAGGCTTTTCAGTTTCCCCCGTATTTGGTGTAGTGATCGATTCCACATTAAGAGACTTTTATGTTCATTGAAAAAATAATAAAAAAGTTTTAGGAAGTCGTTATTATATAAATATTATTAAAAATAGACATAAATAACAAATAAATTTAACAATAAATAGGTAAAAAGATAAGAAATAACAAGTATAAAAAAAATGGTCACCAGTGTATCTGTTTCTAAAGATATCCTATTTAAGTATTATTTAATAATAAATTTTTTTACGACGACCCAACCGTCATCGTTTTGGGTCTAATCAATATTTAACGTAAAAATAAAAATTTTCCCTTTCAATTCCTCTAAGGAACATGCGGAGTCTTAACCTCAACCAACGGGCTTAGACTTTTCATGACTATTGACTTCGGTGTATTATTAGTCAATTAATAACACCTCGACCAGTTGAAAAAGGACCCAGTCAATCCTACCCGCCCAGGGATCGAACCCATGGCCTCCGAAGAGGCAGCCGAATGCATTATCACATCGGCTATGAGGCGGGTAATCAATGTTTAACGTAATCGAAGTTTTTCAAATACTAAACGCGCGCCACCTAGAAGGGCAGCAAGCCAAATTCATACAAAAAAGACAGTTTGATTTGCTTTCAACTCGGTTTCAGACTGAGTCAGCTTTATATGTATTGTGTCTGGAAATTAACAAATTGACACGTTCGCCACCTAGTAGTATATTTTTGACCTAAGTGAATTAAATTTAAAATGGAATTTTTTTCTTTAAAACACGTTTTAAACTGGATCTGGAAGATGTGTCATGAATAAAATAATGGCAGTTATCAGATTTTATAGTAAACCTTTTTAAAATTATAGTTTTACCAAAATTTTAATTTAAATTCATTTATTTGCATAGTATTGGTGTCACGTACAAATATAATTTTAATATTATTATTTCTTTATGTTGTCTTTCGCCGCGGTTTACCACTATTATTTCTATTCATTTACCATTTCTTCACAATTTACAATCACATATTCAATATTCTAATGCCAGCAAATTACTAGTGTAAAGATCCCGGTTTATCTCTTCGATTCTATGTACTCCATCCAAGATTTGGTAACCTGTCTGAGTCGAACAAATACTATTGACGATAGTTGTTGTTCGATAGTTGTGACCGGGGATATACCCCGTAGTTAACGAAACAATAATGTAATGGCGAACTTTGCCTGTCGATTGATAGTGGATTTTATAGTGGAACGAGACCTGTAAAGACTATTAATTACAAGTTGCATAACCATAAAATGTGTAATACCTTACAAATTTCAAAAATACAAATCAATACTATCATAATCTTTAAAAATTCAGTCAAGTTTTATTATTACAGTAATACTATACTATTGTATTATTTTTTTACAAATTTGATATTCAAACCGCATATAACATCAAAAAGTTTTGATTTAAATTGAAAATGTCATTTATATTTGTCCTGGATGTTTTTAAATCATTAATTATTCTTAATTAGTTTAACATTACATAATTGAATAAATGAAATAATATAACAAATTGGTGATGTGAGATAAAGAAAGAAGAGTTTTTGAAAAAAAGTATGATGTTTGTACTAATTTGTTTCAAAATTCATAAAGTTTTGTATAAAATACAATTGACAAACATTATTAAGCACACGGCTAATATGTGAAATGTTTTCGACGCTTGTGAATAAAAAAGCTCATGTTTTTAATTATGTTTCATTTAGTTCTAATAAAAATATTTTAAATAAATAAAATGGTATTTATAATTATATCATTGACTGTAGCTTTTTAAAAATCGCAACATAAGTTTAGTCGGTTGCTCTGCAAGCCTCAGACTGTCGTCATGGCTGGCTGAAAAAGGGACATTAATTTTCGCGATTACGAGACTCTCTGAGCTGAGTGAGTCTGTGCTGGCTACGGCACTCAACACGGTCTGATATAAGCGCAGAACTTGTTAATGGTACAATTTATAACAATATAAATCAACTAATAAATTTTAATCAAAAATTCATTTGAACCACCCACACAATTCCGAGGGAGCAGCGACAACGAGACACACGGCCCCAGAGTGTGAGAAAAGAATCGATGATGATGCTGCTGCTGCTTTGTGAATGGATACACAGCAGAGCAGAGGATGGACCGAGAATGAATGAGGAGAATCCGGACAGTTAATCGCGAGCGCGGTTTCATTCTTTCGGTGCGGCGGCGGCGGCAACTCTCTTATCAACTTTGTTATAATCCAATTTTTATAAATTTCAAATGCTATGTTTATGGCATCAATATAAAATCGGATGAATGGATTCTGGGATGATCAAAAGGGGGCCAGAGGTAGGCTCTGAATTGTGTGCCGTGTTTGTTGTTAATTCATGGGCTCTCCTAAACAAATCATTTGGCCACTATTATAATTCCAATGCGCCATCAATTAATACAGTGTGATTACAAACGACACGAACATTATAAATTAGTCTTCTTATTAGGAATATCGGTTTATTGAATTCTCTTTCTTATTCTACTTTAAATTTTAAGACTTTTATCGTAATCCGCTAATAATAAAAATAATCTTACGGTTATAAAAATAGGAAGTCATTAAAGAGTTTACTAATTATAGAGTCATTATAATTAATTAAATTGGTCTAATAAAATACATCCACATATTCAAACGTTAGTATTAAAAGATTGTGTTCTTAGACGATTTAAGATGTTTATACCATTTTATTTATATTTCTATATATTTCAGTAGTACTACACTTCCTCTTATAATTATTGTTTCCGTTGTTGTTCTTAAATTTTTAAAGCCAATATTTATTAACCAATTTTTTTCAATCAAATGTGAAATAACTATTACAAAATTCAAACCAAAAATTTTATGCACATGACAACTTCTCATGGTAAAATGACCTTTTTCCCAATTCTGATATAAAAAGTACTCGTTTTCATTAATTTATGCTTTAATAAAAAGGGAAACTTTTCGAAATGAAACATAATAATCACCACAGCTTGAAAAACTGAATGAATACAGGCATGAAAAATGTACTACAGAAATGAAAAGGTACAACTTCATTCACAAATACATCTTATCATTCGACTTCTCCTTCTTATTCTAGTCTGAAGAATGAAACATCAAAATGTTTCATTAAATGTTATGTTTCTATTTTTTAAAACTACAAAAAGCCCCCAGAGTATCAAAGTTTATTTACTTTGTTTAAATTGAATAATTTAATTGATTAATTTATTGTTAAACTTAGAACTGGTCTGTGGTATATACATATATAACCTGAAAAGTTCACTTTTGATGGAAAAATGGATATATTTATAATTTTTTTTTCAAATTTACACACAAAAGAAAGAAACACTAAAATGTTTCATTTAATGTTATGTTTCTATTTTTTAAAACTACAACACGGACAGATGGAAGGCTTAAAATTGTCGCTTTTATTGGCAATTTATTTTGTAAACAAAGCGCGAAGTTTTTGCCGGATCGATTGTACTTTAATTAAATCCGAATTTTATTATATGTTCAATGAAATGTTAATTTGTGCAGTAAAAACTATAGCTTTTTGGTTAAAATTTAATACATTTGTTGTTAATTGTGACGTCATAATTGCACACATAACCGTGGATCATTGCGAATGTACTACGTTTCTGTTATTTTACCAAACCATCTTCCATTAGAATAATAATATAATTATTGTTTTATTGTTCTAAACTTCTAATTTTACGAATTTATTTCAAATAAATATACAAATTGCATAAAAATGGTAAAGAAACTTGTTAAAAAACCGCATAATTAAACACTCGAATCTTTTTGAAAACTCATCGTATTCGTTTTTCTAAAGTTTATTTGTGTTTAATCATATAATTTTGCATACACGTTATTTAAATAGCTATTTTAATTGATTAAACTGATGTTTTACTGATTTTTGTGGTAAAAGATAATCTATAATAAATAATTATTATTGTTCAATATTTCGAATTGTCATTTATAAATTTTATAAAACGGATATTGAGGATTATTGAAAGGTGATCCCATTTGTCTTTTGATAAAAGGGTATAAATTACTTCGTTTCATGATTCACCTTCAATCAAAGGTGATTTCTTTCTGTAACAAATGAATGAGACTGAATTAAATCCCGTGACGAATTGTTGCTTCATTTGTCATCGGCTTTCATCGGGTCGCACCACCTCCACAGTGTGCAGTGTGCATTGAGACAGGAACTGAAGACAGAGGGTATCTCGGTATAATGAAGAGGTTGAGTCCCGCCCAGTAGCACAATAGGGCTGTTTATCCCGTAATGAATGATTCTTTTGGCCATCTGAAGTAAAATCAATTACCGAAAAGGCTCCGATTTCTTTTGGCCTTGTCTCGTCTCGCTCCTGCCTCATTTTTGCCGTTTTTCTTCCTCTTGATTCCCCGGTACGTATTTTTTTTCATTATTTGTAAAATGTATGATTTATCGCCATGGTGGAAGACGTTAACGCGATCAAATCGACGATTGCGTTTGTATTTGATTCTTAAAAGTTACTTAATTGATCATCCACAAGTCAGACGACTGCTGGCTGGCCAGAATTCGGAGTATGTATGTTTGTATCTCTCTTTCTGTGATGGGAGGAACTGACGCGATAAATCTTCGTCTCTTTCACCCGTTTTCTACCTGTTTCGTTGTTGTTTAAATTTAGGCCCACAACAAACCACCAAAACATTTTGTTTAACAAAAACCCAATTCCCACCTCACCCCGGATTCGGTTTCAGAGACTCAGAGATCCCCAAAGACTTTTCTTCGTCGTCTTTCTTTTTTTTTGGTGGATGGATTTTTTGTTGTTGATCTCGGACCCATTTTAAAGGTACACATGAACGATCAGGTGAGACAAGACAAGAGAGAACAAGAAGCAGAATACGAATAATATTCGAATTAACAGAAATCTATCAAAATATCCGAATGTGTCATTTATTAAATTACATTTGTTTCGAATCAAATGGGACCGGTCTCTCCTCTACGTACTCACTCCTCCAAAGTAAGTATTGCTGGCAGCCAGCAGGCTGAACTGAAATCGATGACTGTGGATTTAGATAGAGAAGGTCCAGAGTCAGAGATTGAGATGGGTTCGGTTTTCAATCCCATTTTTGACATCGAGTCAATCTAAATTCCTTAAAGAATTCCAACTTTTCCTTTAATCCGTCATTGTTCTGTATTTGATACTGAAGCCAAAGACTATCCAGCAGTTTTTTACCAACATTTCGGATGAGTCCCGAGCCACGAGTCCAGAGATATTCATATACAAGTATTATAAAATGAGAAGAAAAAAAAATATAAAATCGGGTAACAGTAAAACGTGAATTCTGATCTGAAGAGGAAAAGAGAAAGAGATCGAGAACAGCACCGCTTTTGGGAGCAGCCACCAAAAATCCATTGAACCGTACCTGCGCGATTCCTGTTCTGTTCAGTCCCCCAATCCCCATTGCTTTAATTATTTGTTTTGATAACCAAATAAATTCGGCCCAAATTAAAAGTATGCGCACTGTTGCCGCGCGCTCGGTTATCGTGTCTTTGATTCTTGTTCAATGGCTTTTTTCCGCTCTTTTTCCCTTGTGGTGGATTAAAATACAATTTTACCATTGGTCACGACCGAATTTCCGCTTCTTATCGGTCACCACAGAAAATAAAACAAGATTCTCTCTCTCTCCTTTTCTTTCAATTGGCAAATTTTTTCTCGGATAAGAATCATTATCTGTCTTTTTATAAAAAAAATATATTTTTTTTTGGAAAAGAAAAGAATAAAAAACTCTCCATGTGGGAAGATCGCCTTGCAAAGATTACAATCAAAACAAATAATAACCCGAGCAGGCCGCGCACATTGAGAAAAGTCAACTTTTGTTTTTTTTCTTGATCGCGGCGGCGGCGTCGCGCAGTTTTGTCTCTGCGATCAATTTAAATTCATTTTGGGGGCTCACCTGATTGGCCATCACCGGCAACACGTCATAAATTTTTCGGAACCGCATCACCTGTCCAACGATGGACAGGAGGGCGATCGGTTAGTTGAGTGTGTAGTGTATCGAAGAGTCTCTGGAGAGTGAGAGACAAGGAGGCAGAAGAAGTGAAATGTAGGCAGAGTAGTGGAAAAAGCTTCAATCTGTGACGGTGGTGCTCCCAATTCATCATCGAAACTGTCGTTATATGTCGCGCCCTGGGCAAAGAGACAGAAAACAGGGAGAAGAGCATAGAGTGCGCTTGTAAAAAGTCAAGTCAATAATGGAAAACTGTGTGATCGTGAAGGGGTTTCTTTAGAGTACTCTGCGGGAGGCCTGCCTTGGCCCATTGAAATGAAACTGGGGTCTTTCACTTCATGCATTTAAATGGTGATCGCCACTTCTGATAGTGCCTTCTTCCTTCTACCCATTTAGTAGTCCCGTCCTACTCATTGAGGAGGGAAGCGCAACATTGGTTGGTGACCATTTGATCAAATAGGA